>JANAVB010029416.1:480000-717500 GCA_029216955.1 Iris pallida | reverse complement strand
TTGACTTTTGACCAGATTGACCTAGAATCATGTAGTATGCATTGTATACTCTATTTTTACCATTGTGGATACATTGTGACTTGTGTTGCTCTGATTAGGAGCCATACATCTTTTCTCAGGCAGTATATCCTCTTCAGACATTCAGTTATCAGGCGAGTACATTCTCTGACCGTTTCATACTTGCCAGGATTTATATTCTTGCTCTAGATTACTTTACTTGATGCTGACACGATTGTTATCATGGATTGGTACTATATGGATCTTTTCATGAGATGTTATCCCCCTCGGGAGCATCAGATACTTTTGTCACGTGTGTTTCACTTACATCATGTATCTCATGCTTCTATTATCATGTATCTTCATGTATCAGCTAGTGACTCATGTACTCTCATGATCACCGAGCCTTCATGAATCTTCATGAATCACTCACGTATCACCCAATTATGGGCTTATCACGAATCTTAACGTAACCTGAATGGATGCTTGTGTATTGATTGAGGAAACGGGGGAGTAGAAGTGGACATGTGAATAATTCCAAAGTAGTGTAATCATGTACAAACTCAGTAGTGTAATCATGTATAAATTCTAGCCATTCACATGCCTATCTTGTACTCTACATCACTAGCCACTTACGGTTCTCTATATACAGTAGATATTTTCTTTACAGCTATCTCTTTTACTACATGTATCTTCCTTCAGCAGTTCCTGTATTTTACTCTATTGCATGCTTTATATTTCCTATCATACTATGCACTGCGTGAGATGTATTGTGCTCGTTCCTGTCCTGACTGGACCTGTTGAAAATATTACAGAGGATGAGGATGAGGCCCTGGTGTCTACCTATTATGGAGCAGGACTAGATGATACTTATGTTGTGGACCCTCAGCAGGATCCACCTGCAGCTGAGGATGTTGCCCAAGTAGTCTAGGCTAGTTTAGCTAGACAGTCTTTTCTGTATTATCATTTTGTCTCACATTCTGAGTTGTATTTTGAGATGTTGAGATATATAGACTTTAGACTTATTGTATTATGAGTTGACATTCTGGATGTTATGTATCCTAGACACTTAGACTTATTTCATCTATTCTACTATTCTCTTTGAGTTACTGTCTATCTATCTATCTTTCATTCTTCTATCCTAGATGTGATTGAGATGTATATTGGTTATGTCACCTCCATTCGGAGAGTATATACTGTACAGGTACCTTTATATTGTTAGATGATTGATCTAGGACAGCGTTCTACCGCCGACACTGCGGCGTAGGCTGGACGTACCCACTTCTCGTACCCTTACTCTAGGGTGCGGGTCGTGACAGCTGGGCGTTATCACGTACACGTGCCCTTATTGCGGGTGCGGGTCGTGACACTGTGTAATTCAAGAAATTTCGATATGAATGTGAAGCTCGAAAACGCAAATCGTGAAAACTCATCGAAATGTTCACGAAAGCGCATTCACGAAAACCAAAGCCAAAGCCAAATCAAGTGCGGCATGAAAACCAGAGCAACGGGAGGTCTCTCCCGACTTAGCCGCAGAGTTAATCCTTAAGGCGCAATCCGCTGAATATGGGACTTGGTTTCGAATTAGAAGCCATTCCATAACGGAGAAAGGATCTTAATTCATCCGTTTACGTTCGACCGATTCGGCTGATTCCGACCTATCGGTATAGTGACAGTGTTCCTTTCTCGTGCACCCTGTGGACGAAAATGGGACACGATGTAGGGACGGGTGTCATGACCCGCTACCCAAATTGTTGGGCCAGGCCGAGTCATGTCCAGCCTACGTTGAGATAAAACGTAGTAAGCTGTTCTAAAGACAACAGGATAAGACTAAATGTACTAACAGTTCTATAAGTGAAGAAGAATCATAAATGCTCCAAACACAAAAGTCGTCGTATATAGTAAAATATCCAAGTACAAGTGAACTGAAATGTAAAACTGGATATATGTCCAGTTACAAAATGATGTAGTCTAATACATGTCTACTCTCAAAGTCTAAGTAAACAAAAGACAACTAGGCGAGGGTCCCCACAGGAACATCCTCGTAAAGCAGAGCCGGGTCCTCGGCGGTAACTCCATAGTATGAGTCGCAGAGTAACTCCTCCTCAGTAAGGACACCTACAATGTTATCCTATCAGGACGGGAGCAAGCACTAAATCTAGCAAACTAGCATATGAAACATGAAAATGAACATGAGAATGAACATGTGAGAAATAACTGAAAAGCATGGCATCACATAGTCTATCATGGCAACGACACATATGTCATAGAGATAGATGTATATGTAATGTTTAAAACTGTAGCAGGTACGTGATCGGTCAATAGATGTACAATGTGCTAGGGGCACATAATGAAATATACTTCCGTACAAGTGAAACGGCGACAGATGTACATACGTACAAATCCGCGTTGAGATAAAGCATAGGACAAGGTATACATATAAAATGTCAACCTTGCTCGGTACAAACGTACGGGAGAAGGGGGCATAATCACGTACACTACTAACAGTTTCCCCATAACCCATATTCTAATCATGTGAGAGATACATCAAGAATGTTCTAAGCATGGTAGTAACTGGAAGTGCAACATGTAGAGATCTAACTTGCTACCCCAAGGATCAGCATATAACATGGTGGGATTTGCAGTTCATTTATGTGACAATATGTAAAGTTCGTAGAAAGTACTTGCCTCTAGCAAAGCAAAACAAAACAAGCTGCGATAACAGTGCTATGGCTGTCCAGCAACTCGTCACTGTAGAAATAAATGTAATAACTTAGCTTTTACACTAAGCTAAAATACTAGAACACTAACTGGTGCGACACGACTTATGACTGGGCACCTAGCCAAAAATGATGACTTGGCATAGGAGACCAATATGGGGTGACACACTATGTTAACTAACTTTCTAGGGTCTTTACACTAGTGAGGGTTGGAGTTCAATACGACTAAAACTCCAAATAACACAAAAAGCTATAAGTCATAATTAATCAATAAATAAATCAAAAGATCATTGTGTTCTAACAATTTTAGAGATAGACAAAAAGCCTAGTTTTTCTTAAAGTAAAGTACTAAAGTGATCCTTGTTAATCATAGAAATTTATTATAATTTTTCTGGAATTTACTATCCAGTACAAATATTTTATAAAAATCAGTTTTCCTAAGTATACAGAAAGTGGGTTTTGGTTTCATATGCCAACCTAGTGGCAAAACAGTAAATTAAATACTACAAAAATTATACTAAATTAGCTAACTTAACAAAGTATCTAAAAACTATTTTTCCATAATTTTAGAAATACTTTAAGTATTTTTAGAAAATCAAAAACAGCAATGCACACACTAATTAATTATCTGCGTATTTTGTCCATGTATATAATTTGAACCAAAGTTCAAATACAGGACCCAAGGCCATGAATCAAGTCCAATGTGACTTGTACAGGTCTTGAATGTGTGAAAACATATTTGAGCCCAAATACCCATGCTAGGCTTGGACACCAAATGGTTGCAGTAATTTAAATACAATAAAAATACAGTTTGGTAATAGTCAAAATAAATATTATTATTTTAATAAGGTAAAGTTATGCATAGTGAAAATATGCATACATATGTTTTAAAAGTACATATATATATGTAAGAGAAAAATACTTAATTTATAAAGTATATATATATATATATATATATATATATATATATATATATATATATATATATATATATATATATATATATATATACAAATATATATATATATATATATAAGAATACACTTAATAATATAGTGTATATATATATAATATATATATATATACATAGGAAAATATATATATATAAACATATATATATATATAAAATTTACTAACTATAAAATATATACCTATATATTTTAAATACTGTTAAAATACAGTATATATATATATATATATATATACTAATATATATATACATATATATATATATAAAACAAAAAAGAAAAAGAAAAAAAAATAGAAAAGAAAAGAAAAAGGAAACAGCAGCAGGGGCTCGAACTCGAGCCTGTGCTGTGGGGGGGTGTTTTAGGTCAAGTCGGGCTGGCCAGGGGGTCAGCCCGTTAGCTTTGTTAGAGTTAGGACTTAGATAGATTTTATTAGGTTTTAAGTGATTTAAATGATAAAAAAAAATATAATAACACAGTCATGTGTCCTGACAATTAGGGACACAGGTATTAACGTGTCTGGGTCGATTCGACACGCACGACACGAATTTTACGTGTCCAGGTCCACGCTTGTGTTTGCCAGGACACGGCGAACAACATAGACACAACACGAGATATGTATGACACGAAAGGGCACCGCTACTCACGTGTCCGATTTGGGGAGGGGGTTTCGAACGAGCTGGACGGCGGTGGAGGCGTCGGCGTCGCGGCGCTTCGGTGGCGCTGGGCACGTCTCGTCGGGACGAAGCTGTGGGTGGTGGTGGTGGTGGATGAGGGTGTCGGGATGGCGAGATCGAGCTTCGTCGGAGTTAGGGTTCCGGCGAAGTATTTTGGGGAAGAAGGGGGGTCGTCGGTGGTCGTGGGGAGTGTTTAGGGTTAGGGTCTGGTCGAGGGGGGTGAGGGGATCTTTATAGGAGTTTGATGGCGGTGGGGGCAGCCGGAAAAGGCGGGAGCAGCGGTCGGGGCAGTCGTCGGGGGTGGGTGAAGAGCTGGAGGAGAGAGAGAGTGACGGGGGGGGGGGGGTTGACAGGTTTGCACAAAAGTCCCCCATATTTAGGAATTTGCATAATGGTTTATATAATGGATAAGTGCAAATAACTATTTGTATTCCTTAATAAATAACAATTTATTAATTACAAAACAGGATTAAAACAATTCTATTAATTGCAAATTGATATTAAAATATTTAAATAAATTACAAATTGATATTTTTAATATATAAAACTTCTTTAAAATCATTTAAAAATTCTAGAAAAATTCCTAAAAATCTAAATAATTATTTTAAGACTAATTTGTCACAAAAAAATAATTAACACTAATTAAAAATGAATTTTGAAAATCAGGGGCTTACAAGTCTTCCCTCCTTGAAAAATTTCGTCCTCGAAATTCACAAGGATTGAAGACCCGACAATATTCTAACATAGCAAGCAATGAACCAAAAAGACTAAGGCTGCGATCGAAACTAACCTCTAAGGTATCAAGCGGGAACGGGTGGTTCCCTCGCAGCGGTTGGATCGAACAAGTAAGGGAATCTCTCCCTCATGTCCGACTCCCTCTCCCAAGTAGATTCACCTGGGGAGTGACGGCTTCAAGCTACTCGCACTAGGGGTATAACCTTGTTCCTCAGCCTCTTCTCTCTCCGGTCTAATATCTCCACTGGCTGCTCAGAAACTGTAAGGCTCGGTCCGACCTCCAACTCTGAATGATCTAGCACATGACTGGGGTCTGGAACATATCTCCTCAGCTGAGATACGTGAAAGACGTCGTGAACTCCTGCTAGATTGGGTGGAAGTGCAACCCTGTAAGCTACCTCTCCGATCCTGCCAAGCACCTCGAACGGCCCGATGTATCTGGGGCTCAGCTTCCCTCCTCGTCCGAACCGGATCGTCCCTCGAGTAGGTGATATCTTCACTAGCACCATATCACCGTCTGCGAACTCCATCGGCCTACGACTAGCATCAGCCCAGTGTTTCTGCCTGTCCTGAGCTACTCTGAGCCTGTCTCTGATCATCCCGACTTTCTCTGCTGCATCCGTGATCATCTCTGGCCCAAGCATAACTCTGTCTCCGACATCATCCCAAAAGAGCGGTGTCCGGCATCGTCGTCCATATAGCGCCTCGAAAGGTGACATACCTATACTGGCCTGGTAGCTGTTGTTGTATGAAAACTCTACCAAGTGCAGATGGCTCTCCCATGATCCTTCGAAGTCCCGCACGCAAGTCCTCAGCATATCCTCCAGCGTCTGTATCGTCCTCTCGGACTGCCCATCTGTCTGTGGGTGGTACGCCGTACTGAACTTGAGCCTACTGCCCAACTCCTCCTGCAAGCTCCTCCAGTAGTGGGATGTGAATCTACTGTCTCTGTCTGACACGATGCTCACCGGCACTCCGTGTAGGCGAACTATCTGCTGCATGTATAGCTCCGCCAACTTCTCGGTGGAAAGCCCCACCTTGAAGGGTATGAAGTGTGCACACTTCGTCAGCCTGTCTACGATGACCCAGATGGCATCCTTCCCTCCTTGGGAACGAGGAAGCCCTGAAACGAAGTCCATCGTAATATGTTCCCACTTCCACTCGGGAATGGGTAATGGCTGCAACAACCCAGCTGGCCTCTGGCACTCCGCCTTGACCTGCTGGCAAACTAGGCATCTCGAGATAAAACGCGATACATTCCTCTTCATCCCGTGCCACCAAAGATGTTCCCGCAAGTCACGGTACATCTTGTTAGCACCAGGGTGAATAGAATATCTCGATCGGTGCGCCTCCTGCAAGACTGCCTCTACCAGCTCTCCCTTCGGCACGCACAATCGGCTGCCATGCCTTAGGGATCCATCCTCTGCTATAGTGAAGTCATCCAGCAATCCAGCTAATGCCTGGGGTCGAAGTCTGCGAAGGCTCTCATCTGTAGACTGTGCCTCCCTGATCTGCTCCATCAAACCTGACTGAATGTCAAGTGCCATCATCTGTATCACTGATCCTGGCCGAACTAGCTCGATATCGAGCTTCTCCAGATCCTCCCGCAAATGCCGATCAATCATCAAGTACCATGCTGTGAAACCCGTAAAATTTAAATTAAATTTATACTGCATATTTTTTTTTGTGTTGCTAAAATCTTGTGCTAGAATAATATTATATTTATTAATTTATGAGAATTATTTTAAAAAAAATAATTAAACAAGGATTTTTGTATTTCTGACCAGACCCGAACCCAAATAGAATCTAAAACAATTTTTAAGTTTTAAAATATTAGCTATATATTTTTCTAAAAAGAAATTATTCATTTTGGCCGAAGCCGTAAAACTAATTTACTAAAGTTTTAAAATCCAAAGCCTTAGGCCCAAAGCCATTTCATTAAATTTTAAATCCATTGGCCATAACTAGCTTTGAAGCCCATAGTTAATTTCTTTCAGCCTTTTCAGTTAGGCCTAAAGCCCGATTAGTTTGGAGCCCAAAACCAAATATTTACTAATTAAGTTAGTGGCTATTTAGCCTTAGACCTTAAGGCCCATTAAACCAAACCCATTGAATGGGTTATAAACCCATTAGTTATTTTGTTAGAGTTCATTCTGTTGAATGAATGGAATGTTTCATTCATTCCATTGTGAGCTTTAAATGGCAAGATTAGTGTTTGCTGTTGTGGGACTTTTCCTTTCCCAACCGACAATTCTCAGTCTCCTTTTCGATCGAAATCGACGAACCCGTCGGCTCTCCGACTTCCTTGGCCGGCGGCGTTAATGGCCAGGGGACTTTTCTCCTTCCTTAAGTGGTAACTCCCCATCCCTATTTACCTATAAAAACCCTCTTCCTCCTTCATTTTTTTTTACCACACCAAACTTTCCTATTTTTTTTTTCTTCTTCCCTCTAATCTAGCTTCCCCACGAAATTTCCGGCGCATCCCAAGGCCGCCGCTGTCCCGATCCGACCGCCTGTCGCCACCCCGATCGTTCGCCACCGCCCCAGGCGCCCCGATCCAGGCCTTCCCGGCCGCCCCTTTCCGCTGCCGCTGTTCCGCGGTGGGCGCCTGAACCGCTGACCGCCGACGTTTGCCCCGGTGGCCGCCCCTGTCCGACTTGAGTTCTTCCGGTTTGCTGTTGGACGACTTCTTTTGTTCCGTTACCGCGACGGTTCCCGTTCCGAGCTCCAATTTGGTTTCTGTTGTTGGTACACTCTGACCCAATATTTTTCTTTACAGTCTATGATGATATTCTGGTCCAACCGAATTCTTCGAGAATTCGGATTTTTCGGTAACGTTACGTTTACGTTATCGATTCGGTTTTCCCGAAGTTTCTTCGGAAATGTATAGCTGCTGGTTGGTTCTGTGAATAATTGGATTATTTAGGACAGAACAATGTTCTGTGAATTCTCGGGATTTCCGAAAATTCTTCGGAGACGGTTCTGTGTTTTCAATTCTCGGGTTTTCTGAGAAATTTTCGGGAATAAATTCTGAGATTTAGAAAGTTTATGTTTATTTGGTTTTTGTTGGGTTTTCAGATTTGGGAGTTATTTTGCAGGTAAACGGAGCATTTCCCAGTTTTTGGGTTGACCGAAAACAGAGGGAATGCTGCCGAAATTTTCAGAAAAAATTTAATAAAATGATTTAAAAATGATTTTTGATATAAAAATATTATTTTATAATATTTTTGGGCGACAACCTAACGGTCACTGGGCCCCAGCGAAATGCAAACGCACCGGTTCGACCGGACGTTGAAGCAGAGTAGCTAAACGTGAAGACTGGACCAGAGTCTGAGACTCACAATGTTATAATTTAAAAATTAGAAATTGTAGTTTTATAGTTATTTAATTTTGAGGCTAACCATTTTTCGTCTTATTTAAATTCATATAAATCGGGTTGTAAGGGCATAAGCCCAATTACTTATTCGTGCTGGAAGAATGTAATAATTAGATTTTATTTTATTATTTTCTGGATGTATTAGTATAATGCAAATGTTAGAATAACTATAGATAATATATATATATTAGTTGATTAATTAGTGATTTTCTCATTTATTAAATAAATATTAATTTTATGTATAAACTACAAGTTTTAACAACTTAAATGGTAATTACAAGTTTTCCTGAAAAGCAAAATAAAATTGAGTTTCTAAAGTACAACTCATTAGTAAATGTTGTGTTAGTTAGTTAACAATTAAAACTGACTAGGAAAGACAAATAGAGATTGCAACTAGACAACTTGTAAATGTTTCTGAAACAAGTTCCCGGAAATGTAGGATTTCAAGGAAGAGCGTGACTTACCAAATACCGAAGTACCAACTCTTCAAACCCGAAAATTAAGGCAAGTACATTTTGTGTAGATTTACAATTTTCTTAGCAATCTTTTCATTGCATGTTTTAACCACTGTTCAAACACGAAACTCCTTCGGGAGTACTGATTATACTGTTGGGGACTGGGGGAGTAGAGTAGTGGATATGACCAAATCCAAACTTAGGATAATGAATGTATTAGCTTTCCCCTCCTCACACGGGGACAAGCCATACCGTATCGCTAGGATACTATTGTAACCCAAACCGGTCATATTAATTACCTATTCACATCACTATATTGTATTATTTCAAAACTGTTCATCTTTAAATTGTTTAAAAGTGCATGTCATAAATTGTTATTTTAATTGTTAAAGTTTGCATGAATTGTACTTTGCTCCTTTCCTGACTGGATCCCCGTAGGTACTCCTGACAACACAGAGCTGATGATCAGTAGCTACTACGATCCCGACTTGTACCCGGCGGTACTTCCACCTGAGGAGGATGATGTGGCGTCAACTTAGATGCTACTTAGAAATTAAGAATTTTAGTTGCTCTTTTAATTCCAGTTTATGAGCCTTGTATTCAGAACAAGTTTTTTTTAATTATCGCTAAATAAAAGTTGTGGCAATTATCAGTTTCAATCTTGTTGTTGATTTACCTGCAAATGGGATTACAGCTTACTGCCGCCGTCTCATCAACGGTGCAGGCTGGACATGATCCGATTCGACCCAAGTATTTGGGGACCGGGTCGTGACATGTTTTTAGTGGTGGCCTATGCAGGTCTTTAATATCAACAACTTAGGAAAAACCTAGGAAACAGTTAGAACACTAGAACATCAAATTGCCACAACATAGGACCGATATATATACATATTATTATTAAATATTTTATGACTATTGATAGGCTACCTTGCTTATGTTTTTATCCTAAAACTTCCAGAGAATGACCACTGATAATACCAACTCTGCTGGCGATAGGATGTCAACACCTGACCATACCCCACCTCCCCAATCAAGTCCGGATCCTATACCTCGGCAGCTGGCCGACCGTCCCCACAATACAACAATGAATCCATCATCTTCTCGGACGGAGATGCAACCCCCTGTGGTTACGCCTAATCCAGCTGCCCCACCGATACCTGTGGACCCCACTGACCTCATCAGTCTGCTTAGAGGAGTATTAGAAGCTCAGAGAACTCAAGTTGAAGCTCATCGCGAGCAGACGGCCATTATGAAGGAAGGCATGGAGAATGCCCACAATGTGGCAATGGCTGCATTGGAAAGAGGAGAAGCAGCTCAACAGGAACCAAGACCTGCCAAGGTAAACATAAATTTAAGGATTGATTTATGTAATAATAAGGCCATTTAATTAATGGAAATCATATTGCCAAGGTGGGCGATATTGAGAGCTTTAAGAAGCAGAACCCTCGACCTTTCAAGGGTACCGAGGGAATTGTCTATGCTGATGAATGGCTTGACAATATGGAGCGTCTTCTGAGCGTCGCTCGACTTCCAGAAGACCTCAAGGCTGAAGCAGTGGGACTTCAACTGCAGAATGTAGCTAGCACCTGGTATCGAAATGAACCCCGACTCCAGGATAGACAGGTTGACTGGGACACTTTCAAGAGGTTGTTCCAGAGGAAGTTCTTCCCAACTTCTGAAATGCGGGAGATGGAGCGACAATTCCAGAACCTGAAGCAAGGCAATATGACTGTTGGAGAGTATGCGGCAGAATTCGGCCAACTCAGCCGATTTGCCAAGAACATGGTAGCTGATCCTGCTGATCGTGCTGAACGATTCAAGTATGGACTTCGAGAGGAGATTCGCACTCATGTGATCTCTGGCGGAGCTAAGACTTATGAGAAAATTCTGGAGAGAGCCCAAGACATAGAGAAGAGCCAACCTGCTCGCTCGAAGAGAGATTATCCTGGAACTGGCAACTTCCAGGGTAATCAGAAGAAGCCCAACAACAACAACAACAACCGTCCTCAGCACCAGCAGGCAAGGAACAATGATAGAGCACCCCAGAGGCAGATTCCTATCTGCGACTTTTGCAAGAGGCCGGGACATCTGGTAAACATTTGCAGGAAGAGGCTAGGACAATGCCTGATCTGTGGGTCTTCCACCCATCAAGTGAGGGACTGCCCTTTGTCAAACAACAAGACTGGAGCAAATCAACAGAAAGGACCTCTGCCCACTCAGCAACAACAATTTGGACAGCATCAACAGAAGACGGGGCGAGCTTTTGCCCTCACTACAGAGGAACCAGAGCCGGAGCAGGAGCCTAATGCGGATGTCATATCAGGTTACATCTATGTACATTCTCATCCTGCATTAGCTTTATTCGACTCTGGTGCAACACACAGTTTCATAGCAACCAAGTTTATCTCTGCACACCACATAGTTACGGGCTTTAGCAAGAGAATATGTAGAGTTATGACTGGAGGAGGACCCCTACCCATAACAGAGACCTGTAATTGCCCCATTACAAATTTCTGAACATAAGTTTGTAGCACCTTTGTTGGTGATGCCCTTGCCCAACTATGACATAGTCCTTGGAATGGACTGGTTGAGCAAGCAGCATGCGCTGATAGATTGTCACAGAGGATGTGTAATCTTCAGCCCACCTGGAGGGCCAGAGTTTGAAGTCTCTAGAGCTCCGGAGGTTATGGAGAGTATTGTCTACTCTATTACTGAAGAATCTGGATCACCCCATCCTATCATAGCGGAATTCATGGATGTTTTCCCTGATAGTCTTCCTGGGCTACCCCCAGATCGGGACATAGAATTCACTATTGATTTAGTCCCTGGCTCTCCCCCAATCTCTAAGGGATGTTATAGAGTCAACCCGAAGGAGGCCAAAGAGATGAAGGAGCAGATCAACGAACTGAAGGCTCTTGGATTCATTCGAGACGGAGCTTCACCCTGGGGAGCACCTGTTTTGTTTGTACCCAAGAAGGATGGAACGGTGCGGATGTGCATCGACTACCGGGCGCTGAACAATGTCACAATCAAGAACAAGTACCCTCTGCCCCGGATCGATGACTTATTTGACCAGTTGAGTGGAGCCAAGGTGTTTTCCAAGATTGATCTCAGGTCTGGCTATCATCAGATCAAGGTCAGGAAGGAAGACATTCCCAAGACGGCATTCAACACCAAGTATGGGCAGTTTGAATTCTTGGTCATGCCGTTTGGTCTGACGAATGCTCCTGCTGTGTTCATGAACCTTATCAACAAGGTTTTCCATGAATACTTAGACCAGTTTGTCGTCGTCTTCATTGATGACATACTGATCTATTCAAAGACGAATGAGGAACACAAAGAGCACCTCAGGAAAGTTCTGAAAACTTTGAGGAAGGAGAAGTTGTACGGTAAGCTATCCAAGTGTGAATTCTTTCTAGACAATGTGGATTTTCTTGGCCATGTTGTCACAGGAGAAGGAATTTCCGTGGATCCTAAGAAGATAGCTGCTGTGGAGAAGTGGCCTACCCCAAGCTCAGTTGCTGACATCAGAAGTTTCTTGGGCTTGGCGGGCTACTATCGGAAGTTCGTGAAGGATTTTGCTAGAATTGCTGAACCAATGACGAAGCTGACTCGGAAGAATGAGGAATTTATTTGGACGGAGGACTGCCAAGCAGCGTTCGAGGAGTTGAAGAAGAGGCTCACCACTGCACCAATCCTTGCGCTACCCGCAGGATCCGGTGGTTTCACAATTTATAGTGACGCCTCGGGCAAAGGACTGGGTTACGTTCTTCAACAACATGGGAAAGTGATTGCTTATGCATCTAGGCAATTACGGACTCATGAGAAGAACTATCCCACTCATGATCTGGAGCTTGCTGCAGTCATCTTTGCGTTGAAGCTTTGGAAGCATTATCTCTATGGAGAGAGGGTGGAAATATACACGGACCACAAAAGTCTGAAGTATGTTTTCACTCAGAAAGAGTTAAACATGAGGCAAAGGTGATGGCTGGAGTTAATGAAGGACTTCGACATTGATTTGCAATACCACCTGGGTAAGGCTAATGTGGTCGCTGATGCACTTAGTCGTTACCCAGTGGCGATGTTCTTAACCAAGGAAAGGCACTTGCTGGAGGACATCGAGAAGCTTGAACTAGAGATTGTACTGCCTGGACGGAAGGAGCTGGATGCAGATTCTGTGTTGATGAAGTTGCAAGTGAGCTCGTACCTGATGGACAAGATCAAGGAGACGCAGTATCAAGACGAGGCACTTTGCAAGTTGAGGGATCAAGTGTTGGCAGGAACACTTGAGGGTTTCTCAATCGCCAGCGATGGAGCTCTGAAGAATGGTACGAGACTTTGTGTACCGTCTGGCGAACTGAGGAACGAGTTGATAAAGGAAGCGCATCAGTCTCAATATTCCATACATCCTGGAGCTAATAAGATGTATCGGGATATGCGCGCTATTGTTTGGTGGAGTGGAATGAAGAAGGATGTCACCAGGTATGTCGCTAGATGCTTGATTTGTCAACAAGTGAAGGCTAGTAGACAAAGACCTGCAGGACTTCTACAACCACTGGACATTCCGGAGTGGAAATGGGAGCATATCACGATGGATTTCGTGTCAGGACTGCCTCGTTCCCAAGGAGGAAAGGATGCCATCTGGGTAATAGTGGACCGACTAACCAAGTCAGCTCACTTTATCCCCTTCAAAGTTGGTTTATCCACTGAGAAGTTTGCAGCATTGTACATGCGGCACATTTACCGGATTCATGGCGTACCGGTAAGCATTGTTTCTGACCGAGACACTCGTTTTACCTCACATTTTTGGAAGAGCTTGCATGACAGTTTAGGGACCCAGTTGAAGTTCAGCACAGCTTATCATCCTCAGACTGATGGGCAATCTGAGAGGACTATTCAGACACTTGAAGATATGCTGCGAGCTTGTGTCTTGGAGTTTGGAGGATCATGGGAAGACCATTTGCACTTGGTAGAGTTTTCTTATAATAACAGCTACCAAGCCAGTATTGGTATGACCCCATTTGAAGCTCTTTATGGACGTCGTTGCCGTACACCATTGGCATGGGACGACGTAGGAGAAAGAGTACTGTTGGGTCCAGAGATGGTGACCGACGCAGCAGAGAAGGTGAAGTTTATCAGAGACAAGCTCAGGATTGCTCAAGACAGACAGAAGCACTGGGCAGACTGCAGTCGACGACCACTGGCATTTGAAGAAGGAGATAAGGTCTTCGTGAAGATTTCTCCTACCAGAGGTACAATCAGATTTGGTAGAGCTGGGAAGCTGAGTCCCAGGTACATTGGCATGTTCGAAGTTCTGAGCCGGATTGGAGAAGTGGCGTATAGGTTAGCTCTACCAGCTAATCTAGAAGGCGTGCATAACGTCTTCCACGTTTCACAGCTCAGAGAGTATGTACCTGATGAGAACCACGTCTTGGACCATTCAGAGTTGGAGATCGGACCGAGTCTCACTGTACCAGAGAAGCCTGTAGCGATTTTGGATAGAGGCGAGAAGAGGACCAGAACTTCAGTGACTCCCATAGTCAGAGTTATGTGGAGGCACGATTCCCCAGGTGAGTCTACCTGGGAGCGAGAAGATGAGATGCGGGAGCAGTACCCGTATTTATTTGAGATTTGAGGTAATTCCTAACCCTATCTCTTTAAATTTCGGGGACAAAATTTTCTAAGGAGGGAAGGTTGTGAAACCCGTAAAATTTAAATTAAATTTATACTGCATATTTTTTTTGTGTTGCTAAAATCTTGTGCTAGAATAATATTATATTTATTAATTTATGAGAATTATTTTAAAAAAAATAATTAAACAAGGATTTTTGTATTTCTGACCAGACCCGAACCCAAATAGAATCTAAAACAATTTTTGAGTTTTAAAATATTAGCTATATATTTTTCTAAAAAGAAATTATTCATTTTGGCCGAAGCCGTAAAACTAATTTACTAAAGTTTTAAAATCCAAAGCCTTAGGCCCAAAGCCATTTCATTAAATTTTAAATCCATTGGCCGTAACTAGCTTTGAAGCCCATAGTTAATTTCTTTCAGCCTTTTCAGTTAGGCCTAAAGCCCGATTAGTTTGGAGCCCAAAACCAAATATTTACTAATTAAGTTAGTGGCTATTTAGCCTTAGACCTTAAGGCCCATTAAACCAAACCCATTGAATGGGTTATAAACCCATTAGTTATTTTGTTAGAGTTCATTCTGTTGAATGAATGGAATGTTTCATTCATTCCATTGTGAGCTTTAAATGGCAAGATTAGTGTTTGCTGTTGTAGGACTTTTCCTTTCCCAACCGATAATTCTCAGTCTCCTTTTCGATCGAAACCGACGAACCCGTCGGCTCTCCGACTTCCTTGGCCGGCGGCGTTAATGGCCAGGGGACTTTTCTCCTTTCTTAAGTGGTAACTCCCCATCCCTATTTACCTATAAAAACCCTCTTCCTCCTTCATTTTTTTTTACCACACCAAACTTTCCCATTTTTTTTTTCTTCTTCCCTCTAATCTAGCTTTCCCACGAAATTTTCGGCGCATCCCGAGGCCGCCGCTGTCCCGATCCGACCGCCTGTCGCCACCCCGATCGTTCGCCACCGCCCCAGGCACCCCGATCCAGGCCTTCCCGGCCGCCCCTTTCTGCTGCCGCTGTTCTGCGGTGGGCGCCTGAACCGCTGACCGCCGACGTTTGCCCCGGTGGCCGCCCCTGTCCGACTTGAGTTCTTCCGGTTTGCTGTTGGACGACTTCTTTTGTTCCGTTACCGCGACGGTTCCCGTTCCGAGCTCCAATTTGGTTTCTGTTGTTGGTACACTCTGACCCAATATTTTTCTTTACAGTCTATGATGATATTCTGGTCCAACCGAATTCTTCGAGAATTCGGATTTTTCGGTAACGTTACGTTTACGTTATCGATTCGGTTTTCCCGAAGTTTCTTCGGAAATGTATAGCTGCTGGTTGGTTCTGTGAATAATTGGATTATTTAGGACAGAACAATGTTCTGTGAATTCTCGGGATTTCCGAAAATTCTTCGGAGACGGTTCTGTGTTTTCAATTCTCGGGTTTTCTGAGAAATTTTCGGGAATAAATTCTGAGATTTAGAAAGTTTATGTTTATTTGGTTTTTGTTGGGTTTTCAGATTTGGGAGTTATTTTGCAGGTAAACGGAGCATTTCCCAGTTTTTGGGTTGACCGAAAACAGAGGGAATGCTGCCGAAATTTTCGGAAAAAATTTAATAAAATGATTTAAAAATGATTTTTGATATAAAAATATTATTTTATAATATTTTTGGGCGACGACCTAACGGTCACTGGGCCCCAGCGAAATACAAACGCACCGGTTCGACCGGACGTTGAGGCAGAGTAGCTAAACGTGAAGACTGGACCAGAGTCTGAGACTCACAATGTTATAATTTAAAAATTAGAAATTGTAGTTTTATAGTTATTTAATTTTGAGGCTAACCATTTTTCGTCTTATTTAAATTCATGTAAATCGGGTTGTAAGGGCATAAGCCCAATTACTTATTCGTGCTGGAAGAATGTAATAATTAGATTTTATTTTATTATTTTCTGGATGTATTAGTATAATGCAAATGTTAGAATAACTATAGATAATTTATATATATTAGTTGATTAATTAGTGATTTTCTCATTTATTAAATAAATATTAATTTTATGTATAAACTACAAGTTTTAACAACTTAAATGGTAATTACAAGTTTTCCTGAAAAGCAAAATAAAATTGAGTTTCTAAAGTACAACTCATTAGTAAATGTTGTGTTAGTTAGTTAACAATTAAAACTGACTAGGAAAGACAAATAGAGATTGCAACTAGACAACTTGTAAATGTTTCTGAAACAAGTTCCCGGAAATGTAGGATTTCAAGGAAGAGCGTGACTTACCAAATACCGAAGTACCAACTCTTCAAACCCGGAAATTAAGGCAAGTACATTTTGTGTAGATTTACAATTTTCTTAGCAATCTTTTCATTGCATGTTTTAACCACTGTTCAAACACGAAACTCCTTCGGGAGTACTGATTATACTGTTGGGGACTGGGGGAGTAGAGTAGTGGATATGACCAAATCCAAACTTAGGATAATGAATGTATTAGCTTTCCCCTCCTCACACGGGGACAAGCCATACCGTATCGCTAGGATACTATTGTAACCCAAACCGGTCATATTCATTACCTATTCACATCACTATATTGTATTATTTCAAAACTGTTCATCTTTAAATTGTTTAAAAGTGCATGTCATAAATTGTTATTTTAATTGTTAAAGTTTGCATGAATTGTACTTTGCTCCTTTCCTGACTGGATCCCCGTAGGTACTCCTGACAACACAGAGCTGATGATCAGTAGCTACTACGATCCCGACTTGTACCCGACGGTACTTCCACCTGAGGAGGATGATGTGGCGTCAACTTAGATGCTACTTAGAAATTAAGAATTTTAGTTGCTCTTTTAATTCCAGTTTATGAGCCTTGTATTCAGAACAAGTTTTTTTTAATTATCGCTAAATAAAAGTTGTGGCAATTATCAGTTTCAATCTTGTTGTTGATTTACCTGCAAATGGGATTACAGCTTACTGCCGCCGTCTCATCAACGGTGCAGGCTGGGCATGATCCGATTCGACCCAAGTATTTGGGGACCGGGTCGTGACACATGCCATCGGATGCCTGCTCAGCGCATCCGCCACCACATTTGCCTTCCCGGGGTGATACTGTAAATCGATGTCGAAGTCCTTCATCAACTCCAACCATCGTCTTTGCCTCATGTTCAGCTCTTTCTGCGTGAACACATACTTCAAGCTTTTGTGGTCAGTAAAGATTTCCACACGCTCTCCGTATAAGTAATGTTTCCATAACTTGAGTGCAAAGATCACCGCAGCTAACTCTAGGTCATGGGTAGGATAATTCCTCTCATGAGTCCGCAATTGCCTAGATGCATAAGCAATTACTTTCCCATGCTGCTGTAGAACACATCCTTGCCCCTTCCCAGAAGCATCGTTGTATATGGTGAAACCTCCAGAACCTGAAGGTAAAGTCAGAACTGGAGCGGTCGTCAGCCTCCTCTTCAGCTCCTCAAATGCTGCCTGGCAGTCCTCAGACCAAATGTACTCTGCGTCCTTCCGCATCAGCTTCGTCATGGGTTCAGCTATCCTAGCAAAGTCCTGGACGAACTTTCTATAATAGCCTGCTAAACCCAGAAAGCTTCTGATCTCTGAAACTGACGTCGGAGCCTTCCACGTCTCAACTGCAGCAATCTTCCTGGGATCCACCGAGATTCCATCTCCAGTGACTACATGGCCGAGAAACTCCACTCGGTCTAAAAAGAACTCGCACTTCGGCAATTTGGCAAACAATCTCTCCTGCCTCAGAATCTCCAAAACTATCCGCAAGTGCTCTGCATGCTCCTCCGGCATCTTCGAGTATATCAGGATGTCGTCGATAAACACCACGACGAACTTATCCAGATACTGGTGAAATGTCTTATTCATCAAGTTCATAAAGACAGCTGGCACATTTGTGAGACCAAATGGCATCACCAGAAACTCGTACTGCCCGTACTTCGTGTTGAACGCCGTCTTCTGGATGTCTGCTGGCCTAACCTTCACCTGGTGGTACCCGGATCTCAAATCTATCCTGGAAAACACCTTCGCCCCGCTCAATTGGTCGAACAAATCATCTATCCTGGGCAGAGGATATTTGTTCTTGATGGTGATGGCATTCAAGGCCCGGTAATCAATACACAACCGGATAGTACCATCCTTCTTAGGCACAAAGAGCACTGGTGCTCCCTATGGAGAAGCACTGGATCGAATGAAACCCTTTTTCAACAGGTCATCAATCTGCTCTTTCATCTCTATGGCCTCCTTGGGATTCACTCTATAGCAAGCCCGGGATACTGGTGATGAACCCGGCACTAGATCTATAGTGAACTCCACATCTCTGTCTGGCGGAAGTCCTGGAAGATCCTCTGGGAATACATTCATGAACTCCCTAATGATAGGGTGTGGCGGTGCTGCGTCCCCGACTGTAGCACAACAGTTCGGCTCTAGGCTGATCTCCGGCCCTGTCCTCCTGACACTGAATGGTGCTGTGCCTGGGGGACTGAACACAATACTACCCTCATGGCAATCTATAGATGCATGGGCATAGCTAAGCCAGTCCATCCCCAATATGATATCATAACCGGGGAGCGGCATCACAAAGAATCGCCCTCTGAACTCTCTCCCGGCTATAAAAATAGAACACCTATAGATAGATCTAATAGGCACTGGTCCTCCTCCCGTCATCACTCTACTAATCTCCGCAGTAGGTGTAGCTACTAGATGATGTTTATGCATAAACTCTAATGATAGGAAGCTATGAGATGCACCAGAATCAAACAAACATACAGCTAGAAAAGTATGCAAATAAACATGACCTGTGATGACGTCAGCTAAGTAATCCGGCTCCGAAACCTGCTCCGGCTCTGGCTCAATGGCTAGACTATAAACCCTCCCCTGAGGTCCCTTCTGCTGCTGCAGATGCTGCCCGAACCTCTGCTGCTGAGTCGGGAGCGGTCCTCTAGTCTTCACTACTGGGCACTCTCGAATCTGATGGGTGGCAGACCCACAAGCTAAACACTGCTTCAACCTCTTCCTGCAGATGGTGTGATCATGCCCTGGTCTTCCGCAGAAAGAACATATAGCTCCCCTCTGCTGCTGCTGCTGCTGCCGGGGTCCCGGGGCTCTAACTGGCGGGGTCTGATGATGTGGTGTAGAGGGACGGTAGGTCTGCTGGGGTGGCGTCGGCGCTCTCTGCTGGAAAGCCTGACGCTTGGACGGACCCTCATGATGTACAGAAGCCGGCCTCTTGCTTGACAGAAGACGCTCCTCAATACTCCGGGCCAACTCTAGGCTCTGGTAGTAGTCAGTCGTACCGTTCGCCACTATAAGGATGCCAATGTCTGGAACTAGGCCATGGCAAAACCTACGGGTCATCTTCTCTGGATCAGCAACCATACTAGGAGCAAAACGGCTCAGGCGACTAAACTCTCCCGCATAGTCATCAACAGAACGGTTCCCCTGCTGGATGTTCTGGAATCGTAGCCCCATGGCTACTCTAGCAGTGGTCGAGAAGAATTTCTTCTTGAACTGGGTCTTGAACTGGTCCCAGGTGGCTCTACCTCTCGCGAACAACGGCTCATTCCTGAACCAGACTCCGGCTAAGTCTATCAGCAGAAATCCTGCTGCCTCGACCTGAAGGTCATCCGGCATCCTAACTCCCAGAAGCTTCGTCTCTACAGAATCTAGCCAGTCATCAGCTACTACTATGCCCTCAGTCCCTGAGAACTCCTTGGGATTCAGACCCATGAAGTCCTTGACTGTCCCCGCTCTCTGCCGTGGCTCTACATGTGGTGGGACCACGGGACGTCCCTCAGAACGCTCCATGCTCTGGCGGAGTAGGGTAGTCTGCTCCTGATGGGTTGTTAGGAACCCCTGGATCAGTGTGAGCAGCTGGGTCCCGTCGAGAGTGACGGAAGCCTGGGTGGGTATAGTGATAGGGGGTGGTGGAAGTATCGGGGCCTGCTGGGACTGGGATGTGGAAGGTGGTATCTGGGTCTGTGGATCTGTGGAGTGGGGGAATGTGGTAGGTGAAGGTGTATCAGTCAACCGGTCAGCTGACTGGATATGGAGGGCCCCATTCTCGGGGGTAACATACTGGGACGAGCGAGTAAGCACCATCTAAATTACACATAAAAGACTTATAAGGACTTATTTAAAGCAAGTGATCATATGCAAGAAAATCTAATTATAATAGCAAACATGTGATGTATTTCCTATGTTGCAATCCTAGCATTCCTCTAGGTGTTCTAAGCGTCTTTCCTAATGTTGTCTAATTACCTTAAGTTCCTAATTGCAGGCATGCTTGGTACAATAACGTAACCAAACAGTTTAGTCAGGACCTGCATGGGCCACCACTAAAAATATGTCACGACCCGCTACCCAAATTGTTGGGCCAGGCCGAGTCATGTCCAGCCTACGTTGAGATAAAATGTAGTAAGCTGTTCTAAAGACAACAGGATAAGACTAAATGTACTAACAGTTCTATAAGTGAAGAAGAATCATAAATGCTCCAAACACAAAAGTCGTCGTATATAGTAAAATATCCAAGTACAAGTGAACTGAAATGTAAAACTGGATACATGTCCAGTTACAAAATGATGTAGTCTAATACATGTCTACTCTCAAAGTCTAAGTAAACAAAAGACAACTAGGCGAGGGTCCCCGCAGGAACATCCTCGTAAAGCAGAGCCGGGTCCTCGGCGGTAACTCCATAGTATGAGTCGCAGAGTAACTCCTCCTCAGTAAGGACACCTACAACGTTATCCTGTCAGGACGGGAGCAAGCACTAAATCTAGCAAACTAGCATATGAAACATGAAAATGAACATGAGAATGAACATGTGAGAAATAACTGAAAAGCATGGCATCACATAGTCTATCATGGCAAGGACACATATGTCATAGAGACAGATGTATATGTAATGTTTAAAACTGTAGCAGGTACGTGATCGGTCAATAGATGTACAATGTGCTAGGGGCACATAATGAAATGTACTTCCGTACAAGTGAAACGGCGACAGATGTACATACGTACAAATCCGCGTTGAGATAAAGCATACGACAAGGTATACATATAAAATGTCAACCTTGCTCGGTACATACGTACGGGAGAAGGAGGCATAATCACGTACACTACTAACAGTTTCCCCATAACCCATATTCTAATCATGTGAGAGATACATCAAGAATGTTCTAAGCATGGTAGTAACTGGAAGTGCAACATGTAGAGATCTAACTTGCTACCCCAAGGATCAGCATATAACATGGTGGGGTTTGCAGTTCATTTATGTGACAATATGTAAAGTTCGTAGAAAGTACTTGCCTCTAGCAAAGCAAAACAAAACAAGCTGCGATAACAGTGCTATGGCTGTCCAGTAACTCGTCACTGTAGAAATAAATGCAATAACTTAGCTTTTACACTAAGCTAAAATACTAGAACACTAACTGGTGCGACACGACTTATGACTGGGTACCTAGCCAAAAATGATGACTTGGCATAGGAGACCAATGTGGAGTGACACACTATGTTAACTAACTTTCTAGGGTCTTTACACTAGTGAGGGATGGGGTTCAATACGACTAAAACTCCAAATAACACAAAAAGCTACAAGTCGTAATTAATCAATAAATAAATCAAAAGATCATTGTGTTCTAACAATTTTAGAGATAGACAAAAAGCCTAGTTTTTCTTAAAGTAAAGTACTAAAGTGATCCTTGTTAATCATAGAAATTTATTATAATTTTTCTGGAATTTACTATCCAGTACAAATATTTTATAAAAATCAGTTTTCCTAAGTATACAGAAAGTGGGTTTTGGTTTCATATGCCAACCTAGTGGCAAAACAGTAAATTAAATACTACAAAAATTATACTAAATTAGCTAACTTAACAAAGTATCTAAAAACTATTTTTCCATAATTTTAGCAATCCTTTAAGTATTTTTAGAAAATCAAAAACAGCAATGCACACACTAATTAATTATCTGCGTATTTTGTCCATGTATATAATTTGAACCAAAGTTCAAATACAGGACCCAAGGCCATGAATCAAGTCCAATATGACTTGTACAGGTCTTGAATGTGTGAAAACACATTTGAGCCCAAATACCCATGCTAGGTTTGGACACCAAATGGTTGCAGTAATTTAAATACAATAAAAATACAGTTTGGTAATAGTCAAAATAAATATTATTATTTTAATAAGGTAAAGTTATGCATAGTGAAAATATGCATACATATGTTTTAAAAGTACATATATATATGTAAGAGAAAAATACTTAATTTATAAAGTATATATATATATATATATATATATATATATATATATATATATATATATATATATATATATACAAATATATATATATATATATATATATATATATATATATATATATATATATATATATATATATATATATATATAAGAATACACTTAATAATATAGTGTATATATATATAATATATATATACATAGGAAAATATATATATATAAACATATATATATATATATATAATTTACTAACTATAAAATATATACCTATATATTTTAAATACTGTTAAAATACAGTATATATATATATATATATATATATATATATATATATATATATATATATATATATATATATATATATATATATATATATATATATATATATATATAAAACAAAAAAGAAAAAGAAAAGAAAATAGAAAAGAAAAGAAAAAGGAAACAGAAGCAGGGGCTCGAACTCGAGCCTGCGCTGTGGGGGGGGTGTTTTAGGTCAAGTCGGGCTGGCCAGGGGGTCAGCCCGTTAGCTTTGTTAGAGTTAGGACTTAGATAGATTTTATTAGGTTTTAAGTGATTTAAATGATAAAAAAAAATATAATAACACAGTCCTGTGTCCTGACAGTTAGGGACACAGGTATTAACGTGTCTGGGTCGATTCGACACGCACGACACGAATTTCACGTGTCCAGGTCCACGCTTGTGTTCGCCAGGACACGACGAACAGCATAGACACAACACGAGATACGTATGACACGAAAGGGCACCGCTACTCACGTGTTCGATTTGGGGAGGGGGTTTCGAACGAGCTGGACGGCGGTGGAGGCGTCGGCGTCGCGGCGCTTCGGTGGCGCTGGGCGCGTCTCGTCGGGACGAAGCTGTGGGTGGTGGTGGTGGTGGATGAGGGTGTCGGGATGGCGAGATCGAGCTTCGTCGGAGTTAGGGTTCCGGCGAAGTATTTTGGGGAAGAAGGGGGGTCGTCGGTGGTCGTGACTCGTGGGGAGTGTTTAGGGTTAGGGTCTGGTCGAGGGGGGTGAGGGGATCTTTTATAGGAGTTTGATGGCGGTGGGGGCAGCCGGGAAAGGCGGGGGCAGCGGTCGGGGCAGTCGTCGGGGGTGGGTGAAGAGCTGGAGGAGAGAGAGAGTGACGGGGGGGGGGGGGGGGGGGGGGGGGGGTTGACAGGTTTGCACAAAAGTCCCCCATATTTAGGAATTTGCATAATGGTTTATATAATGGATAAGTGCAAATAACTATTTGCATTCCTTAATAAATAACAATTTATTAATTACAAAACAGTATTAAAACAATTCTATTAATTGCAAATTGATATTAAAATATTTAAATAAATTACAAATTGATATTTTTAATATATAAAACTTCTTTAAAATCATTTAAAAATTCTAGAAAAATTCCTAAAAATCTAAATAATTATTTTAAGGCTAATTTGTCACAAAAAAATAATTAACACTAATTAAAAATGAATTTTGAAAATCAGGGGCTTACAACGGGACACTACATGTATTCTCCCAACTCTCTCCCAATTTTGCTTGTGTCAATAAGGCAGTGCCATGTGACGGAGGGACATGGAGGAGAAAGTTTTTGGAGGTACATATAGCATTACTCTCCAATAGAGATCATTGATATATCCAAATGAATAATGCTATTTGCACCTTCAAATTGTCCCTCCAATCTGTTCCTTCTTACATGGCAGCTGACGTTGCTGTTATTGTAGTTGTTGATATGGCAAATTTTAACATTAAAATTATATTAATATTAGCATTAATATTAATATTAACATTACACTTTTTTTGATAATTATTTTTCGGATTAAAATTTGCCATATCAACGGTAATATTAGATATTGCATAACCTTATTTAATATGCCATATCAGTTGACACATAAAGAGATATAGATTGGAGGGACAGTTTGGATGTGTAAATAAGATTACTCTATCCAAATTTATGTATTACGGTAAAACACAATCTCTCGATCCGGATATTGAAATCAGACATACTATGAAATATGAAATAAGGTGTGTATCCGTATGAATATCTATCTATCCATACGGACGACCGGTACAAGAAAGATTTGCAAACTTCACATCACTACTTTATTTTAGGCAAAGAACAAACGTTACTACTTGAGGAGGGTTTAGACTTATTTCCTCCAAGAACATAATCTGCCTGATCAATACTTCCTAGCGACTTCACCACTTCCGCCCTTGCCAACGTCGACGACCCCTCTCCCTTCCTCGCCGCCGCTGCCTCCTCTTTCGCTTCGGCAGCACGGTCTCTGACGGCCTTCCCCTCCTCCGACTCCATCACCCACCTAATCCTCCTCTCCACCTCCTCCGCACTCACCATATCCTTCTCGTACCCTTCCACTGCCACCGCCACCTTCGCCTCCTCCACCAGCAGCACCTTGTTCATGCGCTGCTCCGCGCCGCGCGGCCAAGCGATCACCGGCAACCCCGCGCTAACCGCCTCGAGGCACGAGTTCCATCCGCAGTGGCTCACGAACGCTCCCACCGACCCGTGGGTCAGCACCAGGCCCTGTGGCACCCACGACCTCACCACCATCCCCCGCCCCCGCGTCCGCTCCAAGAATCCTTCGTGAAGGAACATTGCGTCTACTGCTTCCTTCGCATTGGGCCGGTTACGCGCCACCCAGAGGAACCTCTGCCCGCTCCGCTCCAGCCCGACCGCGATCTCCCTGAGCTGCTCCGCGGGCAGGAAGCCGTTGCTGCCGAAGCACAAGTACACCACGCTTTTCTCAGGCTGAGCATCCAGCCATTCGAGACACTCGTGCCTCCTCGTCTCTCTTCCTCCTCTGCCCCCCTCGTTAATGTTCAACGGTCCGACGCAGTAGACGGGAGGATTCCTCCGGCCCGGGACGCAGCTCCCGTCCGTGAGAGCCCTGACCGCTCTCTTCTCCAGCCACTCGAACGTGTTGATGATGAACCCGTCCGCCCTCCAGAGGTGCTCTAGGTTGGACAGGAGCTCCCTGTTGATGTCGGTACGGTCGGGAATGTCGTCTGGAAGGTCGACGACGGAGATTGGCGGGAGACCCGGTAAGTGGACCTTGGCCCCGTCGCCGAGGTCTCTGAAGCTGCCTCCTCCCAGCTCGGATTGGAGGGTCGGAAGCGCGAGAAATGCGGCGAGAGTGACGGCGCCGCTGGGGAAGAAGAAGTACGAAGGGATGCCGAGCTCCTCGGCGACGTCGAGGCCGGGCATACAGAACATGTCGAGGACGAGAGCGCGGACGTTAAGAGCCGGTCTCCTCGACCTGAGGAAGTCTAGGAGCTGCGCGCTGGCCATACGGAGGGTGTCGAAGTTGTAAGAAGTGGTGTCCTTGGAGGAGTGGATCTTGGGGAGACGGTGGAAGAGGATGGAGGGGTTGGCGGGGGCGACGCGAAGGAAGAAGGGGTCGATGGTGGAGGAGGTGTCGAACGGGGGATCGACGACGACGACGGTGACGGAGAAGCCGTGGGCGTCGAAGAGCTTGGCGAGCTCGACCATGGGGATGATGTGTCCCATGCCCACAGTAGGGAAGAGAACCACCGAGTCCTTGGGCTCCATTGTTTGGTTGTGGATTGAACTGACAAGGAGAGGAAGTGGTTGAAATTTCAAAATGTTGAGGGAACATATATAAGCAAACTGCAAGTCTCGCAAAGAGGAAGAGAGGATATGTGGTCTTTTATTAGCCGCGAATTTTGGATTCAACAACTACATGTCGGTCGGCCAATTACTGATTATATCTTAATTTTTAATACAAATCCTAAATATTTATCCATTTCGAACTAAACCTCTGAATCTTATATTTCGAAAGGAGCTCTCTCGTATCATCAAAATTATTACTGATTAAAAAAATTTAACGGACATCTGTTAAAATTAAAAATATTTTACCATTTTTTTCCTCTTTTATTAATCCTCAAATTTATCAAACTTTTAACCCATTCTTTCTCCCACTTGGGCGGAACCAAGGGGTGGTTGGGGGTGGGCTGGAGCCCACCCCAAAAAAAAATTCATTCTTTTTTTCTTATAATTTTTTATTTTTGATTTTTTTTATATGGGTTAGTCCATATCTAGTCCAGCCCACCCCAAAAAAAAAATTCATTATTTTTTTCCTTATAATTTTTATTTTTGATTTTTTTATATGGGCTAGTCCATTTCTAGCCTATCTCAATTCATCGCCACTCCAGCTTCAATTTCTGGATCCGGATTCACTAGACTCTAGCCACTTGAGCAATTAAGCCTCGACGTATTAGTGTATAGTCATGACAACCGGCAATGCCAACGAACAATTCATGGACAATAGGGATGGCTACGTACCACAGAAATTTAATGTCATTAATTACATGAAACATCCTTAGAGGTTAGCTAGGTTGGGAGGTTGGGAGGTTGTGAGAGGAGTAATTGGCCGGATGTGGAACCCAGAAAACTACTCTAGCAACAAAATCCTACATTTGCATAAACTCCTTTTTTTCCTCCTCATTTTGCAATTTTACCAATTTATGGCTTGGGGAGCCAGACCCCCCTATATTCAACTCCTCTTCCGTGGATGTTCACCAAGCTTCCTCTCCCGTTCCTTCCTGTACTCGAGCCTCCATCCCCATTCAGACCCGACGACCTCTCGACCGACCCACTCGGCCAGGGCCCGAACTTAACAAGGGGAGATGTTGCCCTAACCATCACTCTGCTCCGCTAAGGCCTCGTTTGGTTCGCAGAAAGGAATGGAAAGGAAATTAATTCTCAGATATTTCCTTTCCTTTGGAAAATTTCAATTTCTATTGATTTTTCTTTTCGATGATGTTTAGAAATGACAAAGAATTTGAAGAAAAAAAATATACTTTAAGATGGAAAAGTGATTCCTTGTTTCGATGGATTGAATCACTTTTACTCCTAATTTTTCTTTTGTTGGAAATTATTTTCTTTTCCTCCTCAATTCCTTTGGCATCCAAACATAAAAAAATAATCACTTTTCTTTTCCAACTCCATGATTCCGCAAACCATTCAACGAGCCAAAGGAGGCCTAAGAATCACCTAGGACCGCCCCACTCTCCGAAACATCCCCGCCTACTCTCCTCCACGCGTCACCAGATCCAATTTCTTTGGGAACGTTCGAAATTGCATTTCTATACCAATTTATCCCTTCATATGTTCACCAGATCCAATTTCTTTGGGAACGTTCGAAATTGGTATAGAAATTGCTTTTCTATACCAATTTATCCCTTCATTTCATATGTTCGCCGAAAGAATGTGGAGGAGTTCCTTAATCTGTAATGGAGAACATGGCAGTTCTAGAGTATAAAACTATACAAAACTATCCAAATTTGTCGATTTCTGCCTGCCAGATGATGTGACTCGAGCCTCCACATTTGAAGATGGTTTGAGGCCTGACTTACAAATACAAGTCATTCATTGAGTCGTACGAGAATGCTCTAAGATGGAGCCGCAATGGCGGTGGCCAAGCTGGGGTGCAAGTGCAACTCACTTTAGTTTGGTTTTGGAAGGATTACAAGCATACAGTTGTGCCTTATGAATGCAAAGGGAATACTACTGTGTGTGGTTGATCAACATTTATTATTCAAATTTAATTTTAGATTTACCCAGGTGAAAAACGTTTTAATAGTACCATCTCCAATGGAGATTTCTAAAATTGAGTTCTTATCCTACTTGGCATTGTACTTTAAGGAGATTTCTATCCTAGTTGGAAGAGTTTCTACATAGAAATTATAGACATACAAAAATGCTCTCCAATGGTCCTCCATTTCTATACTATGTGTCACATAGTAAAAGGACCAATTTAATAATGTGGGGCCCAATAATAATTGTCATGAGAGATAGAAAAATTTCTATGAGAGTTTCTACATGTAGAAACCTCCTAGAAAATTTTCATCCTACATCATTGCCACCTAGAATAGAAATGGTGATAGAAATCACCATTGGGAGAAGTTTTTTCTAAAATAGATTTTTTCCATAGAAATAGGGAAGATAGAAACCCCCATTGGAGATGGTCTTAGCCCACAAGATTACTTAGCCCACGAGACCACTAATAATAATGTTGTATACCGTTCAACGTGTTATTAAATAAATATATTTTTGTATGTGAATATCATTTTATATACTTAGACCACCAGATCACTTTGATATATGATAACATTCAAAGAAATTTAAGTATTCCATGTTTAGTTTAACTTATTATTAAGCAAATAATATTATGTGTTAAAAAATATTCAAGGCATTTTAAGTTATGTCCGAGGTAAACAAAAATACTGGCTCCGCTCTTGGATGGAGGTTTACTCTCCTCTGTGTACTCAATGAGCTGTGCAGAACCAAAGCCATAGTTTCAACAAGCACATGAATAATAAAAGAGAGTACAATGCACCGAAACATCTTAACAATGACGACTACCAATAATCAGGAACTACGTTGTGTCAAATGCAACAACAACTGGCATGTGGAAAATGATTGTCGTGTTTGGAACGTGATACTTCAATTGTGGCCACATGTCATGAGAGTGCCAAGGTAGAAGAATAATTGAATGTCCTCTGCAACCTCATTAGCAGCAAAATTGTGGAAGTGTGCAACGTACAGGCTCCACATGCGATTTCGATGTATGTCCAAAACCAACGACTCGACGAGCAAGACCGAGTCCTTTCATTGACTCGGGAGGAGGCTTTTGCCTCATAAAGTACTGCATGTGGTCACACGATATTATGGTTTAAAGAAATTACTGATATAGTTTTATTTGATTCTAGCGCTACTCATATTTTATACACGTTAATTTTGCATAGATAATAAACTTTCCCAAACATAATTGAATGTGAATCTTAGTTTTAGTGCCCTATTAGGAGAGTGGGAATAAAATACTAACAAAGGTTTGTAAGGATGGATATATTTGCATTGGGGGTAAGGAGTTGTCTTTCGATGTGATAAGTCATGATATTAAGGATTTTGACATCATTATTGGAATGGATTAGCTCCATGCATGTAATGCGATGATTGATTGCGTGAAAAAAAAAATCGTATTTCGCCTACCTTGGAATTCAAGTCTCCTACTTATGGTTTGACGTCGAAGGCATCTACGATTATGTCAACAATGACGGCTCGACATATGATATGTTCTCGATGTGAATGGTACATACTTTGGTTTATGTTCAAGACACGCAAAAGGAAAGTGCACTAGCAATTCAAAATGAAGTCATGACAAAAAATTTCGATATATCCTCCAGACAAGATACCAAGAATGTATCAGGGTCGAAAGAGAGAATTCCCCATTGATACATTTTCTGACATCCGACCCATTTCAAGGGCTTCATACTAGATGGCACCCACCAAATTGAAAGAGCTCAAGGTGCATATACAAAATTTGCTAGAATGAGGATATATCTATCTCGACATTTCTCCATGGGAAGCTGTAGTATTATTCGTGAAGAAGAATGACAGATCAGTGAGACTATGTATTGATTATCGAGAATTGAATAAAGTCACAATTCGAAATCAATATCCATTGTCAAGAATTGACAATCTATTTGATTAACACCAATGTGTAACAGTATTTTTAAAGATAGATTTTCGCTTTGCTTACCACCAACTGAAGATGAAGCCATATTATATACCAAAGTCGACGTTACGCACAAGATATGGTCAATGTGAATTTTTGCCTTTCTGATCATGTCGTTCGATTTGACGAATATTTTAGCTGTTTTTATAAACATGATTAATTTTCATATCGTTTCTAGCTAGATAAATTTGTGGTTGTGTTTATGGATGATACCCTAATCTACCTAAAGCAAAAAAGATATGTTGACATTTGTGTACTGTGCTGACAAGGTGTAGATATACTTTCTTTACTCCCGCAACTGGAATATGCCTGCAGCTCTTCAAACTTTTGTTACCATAACTTAACTATATTCTCTCACCATTGACTATACTCATGCAAAACCCTCATGTTTATATACAGACATCATGAATAATAATGAAATTACAAATCATGACTTGTGGTTCTTCTCATTTTACTTAACGTCATATGTTCAATAAACTTCTCCTCATCCATGTCATGGTACTCCATTATCTAGATATAGGGATCATCATTTGGTCCGAAGTTCATGGACGTCCGAAAAGTCCGTCCGGCCCGATGGACTAAAGTCCGATAGAGCCCGGTCATTAGGATAGTCCGATCCGATCCATATTAGTATAAGGCCGGGCTTGGACTATACATCCGTCCGCCCAAGCCCCGCCTGAAGCCCGTCCGATAGTCAATGAGGAATAAAAGAAAATTAGTTAAAAAATGGAGAGGGATAAAAAGTTAAGCTGCTGACACTACCAGAATAAGTCGATTCAGCGACGCCTAAAGACGTCGCTAAAACAACAATTTTCGTCGCTAAAAATATTTAGCGACAAAATTACCGACGTTTCGGACTGGTCGCCGAAATGTAAGTCGCTGATCTTCTATACGTCGCCAAACGTCGCAATTACCGACGTTCGCCGACGTATTTATACGTCGGTATAATGCCGACGTCTACCGTCGTGTCGTCGCTCTTTGCGACGTAATATTTCGTGTCGCTATGAGTCGGTAAATTTACCGACGAATTACCGTCGGGTCGTCGGTGATTTAGTGACATGTACAAAGTCGCAAAGCGTCGGTAAATCCTGGGAAATCCTGGGGATAATTACCGACGTGCACCGACGTTTACCGACGTCCTCCGACATATACTGACGTCGCTAAACGTCGGTAGCCTGGATAATATTAATTATCTACCGACGTTTACCGACGCAAAATTACGTCGGAGGACGTCGGTAAACGTCGCTAAATCTGCAAAAAAATAAAATACAGAATGTCCATTTCTCCCTGCAGTTTAAAAAGCCTATTTCTCACTGTAGAATAGGATCCAAACAATCACATAATGTCCATTTCTCACTGTACACAGGTTTCAGTCCCTATAACCAAGTCTACAACAATCACACAATGTCCAGTTCTCAGAATGGCTCAGAACACAATCCAAAATTCACACAATGTCCAAGTCTACAACAATCATTCTAGCAATGTCCAAATCTGTATCGTAAGACAAACTAAACATAATCAGTTCTATTTCACATGCTTAATTGCCAAGTATGGGAACGAATGGCTCAGAACATAACCCAAAATTCATTCTAGCATACATTAGTGTGAATCATCTATGTTCTGTACATATGGTGTAGTATATGTTCTTATCGTATCTAGTATCTGAAGAATGTAACAGAATCAAGATGAACTCACATAATGTAATACTAAGACATCATCTACTACTATATAAGATATAGTGATAGGTGCTCGTCGGAGGGAGGAGAAGGGGCTCGCGGTGGAGGAGGAGGATGAGCGGCGCCGGAGGGAAGGGGGTCGGGCTGTCGTCGAGGTCGGGGAAGAGGGCCGGGAACAAAAAATTTGGGGAGAGGGAGAAATAAAAAGTCGAACCGAGAAAACCTTTTTTATCAGAAATTAGCGACGTCCGCAAATACATCGCAAAGCGTCGGCATTCGTTTAATATTCGGCGACGTAATAATCTTTGCGACGCTAAACGTCGCTGAACTAATAAAACTAGCGACATTTTTCGACAAATCAACGACGTTGGTTTTTATTACACTAAAGGTAGTCGCAATATGTCGCTGTTTGTCGCTATCAGCGACGTATTATGGCGCATACTTTCGGAGTCGCTATCAACGAATGGCTCAGAACACAATCCAAAAATCATTCTAGCATACATTAGTGTGAATCATCTATGTTCTGTACATATGGTGTAGTATATGTTCTTATCGTATCTAGTATCTGAAGAATGTAACAGAATCAAGATGAACTCACATAATGTAATACTAAGACATCATCTACTACTATATAAGATATAGTGATAGGTTGTCGTATCATCATTGCTGAGGGATGAGGGTCGGAGGACAGTCAACTTTATCTACGGATACATAGTTTCTGCCTCGCCAGTCGAATGGCTTAATTGCCAAGTTTGGGAACGAATGGCTCAGAACACAACCCAAAATTTATTCTAGCATACATTAGTGTGAATCATCTATGTTCTGTACATATGGTGTAGTATATGTTCTTATCGTATCTAGTATCTGAAGAATGTAACAGAATCAAGAAGAACTCATATAATATAATACTAAGACATCATCTACTACTATATAAGATATAGTGATAGGTTGTCGTATCATCATTGCCGAAGGATGAGGGTCGGAGGACGTCGGTAAACGTCGGTAAACGTCGCTAAATCTGCAAAAAAAATAAAAAAATAAAATAGAGAATATCCATTTCTTCCTGCAGTTTAAAAAGATAACCATTTCTATCTGTAGAATAGGATCCAAACAATCACAGAATGTCCATTTCTCGTTGTACACAGGTTTCAGTCCCTATAACCAAGTCTACAACAATCACACAAAATATGGGAACGAATGGCTCATAACACAACCCAAAATTCATTCTAGCATACATTAGTGTGAATCATCTATGTTCTGTACATATGGTATAGTATATGTTCTTATCGTATCTAGTATCTGAAGAATGTAACAGAATCAAGATGAACTCACATAATGTAATACTAAGACATCATCTACTACTATATAAGATATAGTGATAGGTTGTCGTATCATCATAGCCGAGGGATGAGGGTCGGAGGACAATCAACTTTATCTACGGCTACATAGTTTCTGCCTCGCCAGTCGAATAGCTGCAGGGACTATGTCCTGATCACCATGTCGTACCATAAATTAATGCAAATGGAGCTGGAGCCAAAATAGAGAAACCAAAATATGATATCCACCTCAAGTGTAGAGTCGGGGGAGAAGATCTTTTCCACCCTCTCCCTCTCTCACGCTATCACCGTCATAACTTTTCCACCTCAAGTTCTGATCAAGCATTTTCCTTCTCCTCTCCTCCACCATGGCTCTGAACCTATCTGCTCCTCCCTACTTCCCTTCTTCTTATTTGACTCTCTCAGCCACATATGATATCCAGCTCAAGTGTAGAGTCAGAGGAGAAGAAGTGGACAGGAAGAGGAGGGGGAAGCTGTAGTGCCCCGTCCCGCAAAGTCAATTGGAGGAATCGAAACGCCGACGGCGTTCGACCTTAGCCTTGCAACGGCTTGCTCGGAGACATCGCTCAGGTGGGGTAGTTTCGGTGAACTCTCCTCATCTTTGCCTTCACATAATAAATCGTGTTTTCAACTTGCACAAGTTAGGCTTGATAAATAAAAGCTACTCATCCACATAGCTAAGGGAATAATCCCGACGGTTTGAATCGAGTTAGAACATAAAAAATGTCCCACGGTCGGCTTAGAGTTGGTGCACGGCGTGCTTTGAAAATGACACTCGATCCTTCGTCTCGTGGCTTGGGAGAAGGAAAGTTGGTCTTCGGTGCAAAAGCTGAGAGTTAGCCTAAGTCATAGGCGTCGCCCGCACAAATGCTTGCTAAAGCATGCACGGTCCTGTCCCGCAAGGCTTGGCATAGCCTTTGCTCGTCCCTTGGGTTAAGTTGTAGGCTTGAGTGAGTTAGGCATTGTTATGCCGGTCGACCTAAGTCATTCTAAGTGCTATCCCGCTCATTCTGCGGTGTCAAGTTAAATAGACCCACGATTCCAAGGCCCGTCATATGAAGTATGACTCGGGCGATAGCGTCGTGTAGAACACGAGTCGGTTTAAGGGCACGAGCCACGGTTGGTTCAGTGGAAAGTTATCCACGGTCGGTCGATACTTAAGGAAACACGTTATGTTCAAGTTAAGTTGGAAGGCTAGGCAGTAGCTGCTCCCTGAGTTCAAAGAACGTTAAGTCTAAGCGATGGTTAGTCGCCGAGAGGAAATATGTCGGGACTGTGGTTCAGTCGCCGAGGCAACCCTGGTTTGGGGCTCTGTAAAAGAAGTGTAAAAAGAGAAAAGAGTAAAGCAAAGGAACTAAGTGATGATGATGAGACCATGCATTACGTTAAGTCTAGAAGTTAGCGTAGGCGCGTGGTCATGGACAACTTGTCGACAAGGGCGATGGTTCTTCGAGCGGCAGCCCTGGGCCATGGGCACCGACTCGGCCTAGGAAGAACAGAGTATAGCCGAGCTGGGTATGAAGCAACCGGTAGGTCGGGGACTTGCATCGAGGATCGCTCCTACGGGAGCGGGGTGTGACATAGTGGTATCAGAGCACGGCTTTACGTCCTTGGACCGTCGATTGAATTCTTTAACTTCGATGTTTCCGCAAAACTCTGTTGCTTCCGCAAGTTGTTATCGTTGGTGCGCTCTCTCTCAAATGTCCCTCGGCATGTCCATATAATAAGTCTAAATATTTTTGAAAGCTCGTACAAGCGTTCAATCTAACGCATTGGTAGGCCATTGCCAAATGCGTCGATAGGGCCTTTGTGCCGAACGTTGCAAACTTGACTCGATAGAAAAACATGTGCTAATGTTAGCAAAGTCGCACGTATACCCAATTAGTCCAACGTCGACCCTAGCAATTAAGCGTGCAAACTCGGAATATAGTCCGGACAGGATGGCTATGCACACGGCCTTTTGGCTAAGTTGTGTTTCGCGTCGCGCACCTCGACCCTTGGTGCAAACGAGTTGCGAGCGATATCAAGTACCGCTCGGTCGGGAACGGAGATACACTTAGAGTGTCTATCGATAGAAACGCTATCAGACTAATGCTTAGGCGTACACGGAAGATTGATTTGGATTTCGAGGAAATAGTACGAACGATTTAGTGCGTCGATACGACGCGAGCGACTATGCTAGCGATTCGTCGAACGAATCTGAAGGATGTCTTAGCGAATGACGCAAATGTGATTGAGGACTGGATCATATGGCTCAAATTCGAGTGGTGTATAGAATTTCTTGGAAATGATTCGAGCGAAGATTGAGGATTAGAAATAATAACGAGTACGTCGGCGAGGCGATGCGATCGCGCAAAGCCTTAGAACGCGTCACGCTTAGTTGGTCGTGACTTCGAATGTCCTGAACGAGCATCTCGTTCGGACAACTTGTGAATGAGCAACGCGAGTTAGAAAACGATTCGGAACGATGGATGAAAATGAATGATCTTGATCGAGGAAACTTAGAGGATCGTGTGTGCGATATCAGATTGATGCAACTGAAAAGTGACTTGAGTTTTGAATAACAATCTTGAAACGAGCTTGAGGAAAAAGCGATTGAACTTGATCTTGAGTATTAAGAAAATTGTGGAATAGCCAACTCGGACGATAGCATCAATGCACGACTCGAAATTGGTTGCAAAGGAAGATCGTCAGGTTACGCACATCGTCGATGGTATTGAGGCGTATCAAAGATTGATATGCGATAACTCGAGGGTACTCTGACTCGGCAAATAACGATCGTGCAAATGTCATTGTTCCGATGGATGTTATGATCGAGATGTTAAAATGTGTCGAGGAAAAGATAGACTTGGCTCGAGGATTTTCTAAGTTGAACGAATGACGATCGAACTATCGAACTTGGCTTGGATGAAAACTGGAATGTTTGGATTTGCTTCGTCGACAACCACAACGTTGATGTTCTTGTCTTATGCGAGTGCTACTCCAGTCTCGCACATGCGTCACGCCGATTAGGGCGATCACTCTGCGTGAGCGCTGGTATGGTGATTCATACAGCGGAAGTGGTCGAACTTGCACGGTGCGACAATTTGTGCTTCGATTTGTGGTTTGACACGAAGGTGACTCGAGAATGGATTTGTGTGCTTGAAGAATCGAACTTGAGGATTGAGTAGGTCCAATCCGCGTATCGAAAATGAATTAGTCTAAACTCAAACAAGAGTTACGTCCTGATGAGAATGATTATTCCGCGGGAGCGTTACATGGTGATTCATGAACCACCGCGGATTATCAGACTCGCGTGAGATTGGGGCACAACGTATTGTCGAGCGAGACGACCTCGTGATCGAATACATGAATTGGTTAGAATTGGTGAATTGAAGGGATTTGAATATACGCAACGTGTGCCGTAATGCGAATTAGGTGATCGTGCTCGATGTTTAGAAATCTGAGTGACGCGAGCTTGGGTAGGAGACCCCGTATGATCGACTTTGGTTTGACCCTAGGATTGGGGTCAGTGTTGGTATTATTGTTTGGGAACTATGATTCCAATCCTGACATTGACTTAGCCTCGAAAAGAAATAGCCTAGCGGTTAGGCGAGACGCCCTGTTTCAAGTGTTAGCAATCGGAAGGATTGATCTTGAGGATTGGAATGGATAGATGGTGTGGATCACGAATATAGGAAACCCTGTTCACGAGACTCGGCTGACATGCATATATTTCAGGGACGCTTGGGTATGTGCACGATGCGACTCGAGTGAGAATGACAATTCTCTATCATGCGGCTTGGCTGAATGCATGTATTTTGGGGACGCTTGGAAGGCGTGCACGATCCAGCCAAGTGATATGACAAGTTCAAGCAAGGCTTGAAAGATGGGAGTGTGTCGAGATATTGAATTCGTGTTAAAGGAAAGATTGATATTAGTGCGAGCGTGGCTCGGAGTCGAAGGAACGCGTAGGTGTGTGCGTACGATTAAGTCTTGGCCATAGAAATGGTAGTATGGCTTGCCTTCAGGAAAGTCTCGAGGACGAGACTTGTTCTGAGTGGTGTATGATGTAGTGCCCCGTCCCGTAAAGTCAATCAGAGGAATCGAAACGCCGACGGCGTTCGGCCTTAGCCTTGCAACGGCTTGCTCGAAGACATCGCTCAGGTGGGGTAGTTTCGGTGAACTCTCCTCATCTTTGCCTTCACATAATAAATCGTATTTTCAACTTGCACAAGTTAGGCTTGATAAATAAAAGCTACTCATCCACATAGCTAAGGGAATAATCCCGACGGTTTGAATCGAGTTAGAACATGAAAAACGTCCCACGGTCGGCTTAGAGTTGGTGCACGGCGTGCTTTGAAAATGACACTCGGTCCTTCGTCCCGTGGCTTGGAAGAAGGAAAGTTGGTCTTCGGTGCAAAAGCTGAGAGTTAGCCTAAGTCATAGGCGTCGCCCGCACAAATGCTTGCTAAAGCATGCACGGTCCTGTCCCGCAAGGCTTGGCATAGCCTTTGCTCGTCCCTTGGGTTAAGTTGTAGGCTTGAGTGAGTTAGGCATTGTTATGCCGGTCGACCTAAGTCATTCTAAGTGCTATCCCGCTCATTCTGCGGTTGTCAAGTTAAATAGTCCCACGATTTCAAGGCCCGTCATATGAAGTATGACTTAGGCGATAGCGTCGTGTAGAACACGAGTCGGTTTAAGGGCACGAGCCACGGTTGGTTCAGTGGAAAGTTATCCACGGTCGGTCGATACTTAAGGAAATACGTTATGTTCAAGTTAAGTTGGAAGGCTAGGCAGTAGCTGTTCCCTGAGTTCAAAGAACGTTAAGTCTAAGCGATGGTTAGTCGCCGAGAGGAAATATGTCGGGACTGTGGTTCAGTCGCCGAGGCAACCCTGGTTTGGGGCTCTGTAAAAGAAGTGTGAAAAGAGGAAAGAGTAAAGCAAAGGAACTAAGTGATGATGATGAGACCATGCATTACGTTAAGTCTAGAAGTTAGCGTAGGCGCGTGGTCATGGACAACTTGTCGACAAGGGCGATGGTTCTTCGAGCGGCAGCCCTGGGCCATGGGCACCGACTCGGCCTAGGAAGAACAGAGTATAGCCGAGCTGGGTATGAAGCAACCGGTAGGTCGGGGACTTGCATCGAGGATCGCTCCTACGGGAGCGGGGCGTGACATAGTGGTATCAGAGCACGGCTTTACGTCCTTGGACCGTCGATTGAATTCTTTAACTTCGATGTTTCCGCAAAACTCTGTTGCTTCCGCAAGTTGTTATCGTTGGTGCGCTCTCTCTCAAATGTCCCTCGGCATGTCCATACAATAAGTCTAAATATTTTCGAAAGCTTGTACAAGCGTTCAATCTAACGCATTGGTAGGCCATTGCCAAATGCGTCGATAGGGCCTTTGTGCCGAACGTTGCAAACTTGACTCGATAGAAAAACATGTGCTAATGTTAGCAAAGTCGCACGTATGCCCAATTAGTCCAACGTCGACCCTAGCAATTGAGCGTGCAAACTCGGAATATAGTCCGGACAGGATGGCTATGCACACGGCCTTTTTGCTAAGTTGTGTTTCGCGTCGCGCACCTCGACCCTTGGTGCAAACGAGTTGCGAGCGATATCAAGTACCGCTCGGTCGGGAACGGAGATACACTTAGAGTGTCTATCGATAGAAACGCTATCAGACTAACGTTTAGGCGTACACGGAAGATTGATTTGGATTTCGAGGAAATAGTGCGAACGATTTAGTGCGTCGATACGACGCGAGCGACTATGCTAGCGATTCGTCGAACGAATCTGAAGGATGTCTTAGCGAATGACGCGAATGTGATTGAGGACTGGATCGTATGGCTCGAATCCGAGTGGTGTATAGAATTTTTTGGAAATGATTCGAGCGAAGATTGAGGATTAGAAATAATAACGAGTACGTCGGCGAGGCGATGCGATCGCGCAAAGCCTTAGAACGCGTCACGCTTAGTTGGTCGTGACTTCGAATGTCCTGAACGAGCATCTCGTTCGGACAACTTGTGAATGAGCAACGCGAGTTAGAAAACGATTCAGAACGATGGATGAAAATGAATGATCTTGATCGAGGAAACTTACAGGATCGTGTGTGCGATATCAGATTGATGCAACTGAAAAGTGACTTGAGTTTTGAATAACGATCTTGAAACAAGCTTGAGGAAAAAGCGATTGAACTTGATCTTGAGTATTAAGAAAATTGTGGAATAGCCAACTCGGACGATAGCATCAATGCACGACTCGAAATTGGTTGCAAAGGAAGATCGTCAGGTTACGCACATCGTCGATGGTATTGAGGCGTATCAAAGATCGATATGCGATAACTCGAGGGTACTCTGACTCGACAAATAACGATCGTGCAAATGTCATTGTTTCGATGGATGTTATGATCGAGATGTTAAAATGTGTCGAGGAAAAGATAGACTTGGCTCGAGGATTTTCTAAGTTGAACGAATGACGATCGAACTATCAAACTTGGCTTGGATGAAAACTGGAATGTTTGGATTTGCTTCGTCGACAACCACAACGTTGATGTTCTTGTCTTATGCGAGTGCTACTCCAGTCTCGCACATGCGTCATGCCGATTAGGGCGATCACTCTGCGTGAGCGCTGGTATGGTGATTCATACAGCGGGAGTGGTCGAACTTGCACGGTGCGACAATTTGTGCTTCGATTTGTGGTTTGACACGAAGGTGACTCGAGAATGGATTTGTGTGCTTGAAGAATCGAACTTGAGGATTGAGTTGGTCCAATCCGCGTATCGAAAATGAATTAGTCTAAACTCAAACAAGAGTTACGTCCTGATGAGAATGATTATTCCGCGGGAGCGTTACATGGTGATTCATGAACCACCGCGGATTATCAGACTCGCGTGAGATTGGGGCGCAACGTATTGTCGAGCGAGACGACCTCGTGATCGAATACATGAATTGGTTAGAATTGGTGAATTGAAGGGATTTGAATATACGCAACGTGTGCCGTAATGCGAATTAGGTGATCGTGCTCGATGTTTAGAAATCTGAGTGACGCGAGCTTGGGTAGGAGACCCCGTATGATCGACTTTGGTTTGACCCTAGGATTGGGGTCAGTGTTGGTATTATTGTTTGGGAACTATGATTCCAATCCTGACATTGACTTAGCCTCGAAAAGAAATAGCCTAGCGGTTAGGCGAGACGCCCTGTTTCAAGTGTTAGCAATCGGAAGGATTGATCTTGAGGATTGGAATGGATAGATGGTGTGGATCACGAATATAGGAAACCCTGCTCACGAGACTCGGCTGACATGCATATATTTCAGGGACGCTTGGGTATGTGCACGATGCGACTCGAGTGAGAATGACAATTCTCTATCATGCGGCTTGGCTGAATGCATGTATTTTGGAGACGCTTGGAATGCGTGCACGATCCAGCCAAGTGATACGACAAGTTCAAGCAAGGCTTGAAAGATGGGAGTGTGTCGAGATATTGAATTCGTGTTAAAGGAAAGATTGATATTAGTGCGAGCGTGGCTCGGAGTCGAAGGAACGCGTAGGTGTGTGCGTACGATTAAGTCTTGGCCATAGAAATGGTAGGATGGCTTGCCTTCAGGAAAGTCTCGAGGACGAGACTTGTTCTGAGTGGTGTATGATGTAGTGCCCCGTCCCGCAAAGTCAATCAGAGGAATCGAAACGCCGACGGCGTTCGGCCTTAGCCTTGCAACGGCTTGCTCGGAGACATCGCTCAGGTGGGATAGTTTCGGTGAACTCTTCTCATCTTTGCCTTCACATAATAAATCGTGTTTTCAACTTGCACAAGTTAGGCTTGATAAATAAAAGCTACTCATCCACATAGCTAAGGGAATAATCCCGACGGTTTGAATCGAGTTAGAACATGAAAAACGTCCCACGGTCGGCTTAGAGTTGGTGCACGGCGTGCTTTGAAAATAACACTCGGTCCTTCGTCCCGTGGCTTGGGAGAAGGAAAGTTGGTCTTCGGTGCAAAAGCTGAGAGTTAGCCTAAGTCATAGGCGTCGCCCGCACAAATGCTTGCTAAAGCATGCACGGTCCTGTCCCGCAAGGCTTGGCATAGCCTTTGCTCGTCCCTTGGGTTAAGTTGTAGGCTTGAGTGAGTTAGGCATTGTTATGCCGGTCGACCTAAGTCATTCTAAGTGCTATCCCGCTCATTCTGCGGTTGTCAAGTTAAATAGTCCCACGATTCCAAGGCCCGTCATATGAAGTATGACTCGGACGATAGCGTCGTGTAGAACACGAGTCGGTTTAAGGGCACGAGCCACGGTTGGTTCAGTGGAAAGTTATCCACGGTCGGTCGATACTTAAGGAAACACGTTATGTTCAAGTTAAGTTGGAAGGCTAGGCAGTAGTTGTTCCCTGAGTTCAAAGAACGTTAAGTCTAAGCGATGGTTAGTCGCCGAGAGGAAATATGTCGGGACTGTGGTTCAGTCGCCGAGGCAACCCTGGTTTGGGGCTCTGTAAAAGAAGTGTGAAAAGAGGAAAGAGGAAAGCAAAGGAACTAAGTGATGATGATGAGACCATGCATTACGTTAAGTCTAGAAGTTAGCGTAGGCGCGTGGTCATGGACAACTTGTCGACAAGGGCGATGGTTCTTCGAGCGGCAGCCCTGGGCCATGGGCACCGACTCGGCCTAGGAAGAACAGAGTATAGCCGAGCTGGGTATGAAGCAACCGGTAGGTCGGGGACTTGCATCGAGGATCGCTCCTACGGGAGCGGGGCGTGACAGAAGCAGCACAGCCGGCGGCATGACCCGGAGGAAGTACAGAGGTTTTCTTCAACATACGTAGGAGAACTATAAGGATATATCTTTTCACAACATATCACCTTGTCAAAGACCCTTAATGTGACAACCATGTTACCGCGGTGTCGGAAGACTAACATGTCATAATTTTATAAGCCGTGTGTTTTGACATAATCCTCCAACCGGATTTCAGTTCTATGTAATAATACAAGATTATGACATAGGAGGAAAGAGTTGGGAGGATTATGTCAAAACACACGGCTTAGAAAATTATGACATGTTAGTCTTCCGACACCGCGGTAACATGGTTGTCACATTAAGGGTCTTTGACAAGATGACATATTGTGAAAAGATATATCCTTATAGTTCTCCTACGTATGTTGAAGAAAACCTCTGTACTTCCTCCGGATCATGCCGCCGGCTGTGCTGCTTCCCCCTCCTCTTCCTGTCCACTTCTTCTCCCCCGACTCTACACTTGAGCTGGATATCATATGTGCCTGAGATAGTCAAATAAGAAGAATGGAAGTAGGGAGGAGCAGATGGGTCCATAGCCATGGTGGAGGAGAGGAGAAGGCAAAACTGAATCAGCATTGTCTTCCGGATCGTCCTCATCAAGGCATAACGGGCTGCTCAGCGTGCCCAGCTTCTTCAATTTCTCGCTGGCTGCAGAGTCGAAATGGGAACGGGTCCTCTTTGTCGGCCCGGAGCTCTGACTCGCACTCGTCGCCACGCTACCGGTTTCCTCTCCTCCTCTGATACGGGTCATAAGAAAAGAAATTTCGTACCTCTTCTTCACATAAACATCATTGCCGCCTTGTACTCGAGCCTCCTCGTCTGTGACGCTATCCAACTTCTCGGAGTCATCGGAGAAGGAGTCGAATGAGTCGGCGGTGATAGCAGATGATTGCAATACAGGGAGCGAAAAGGCAGGCGAAGAAGAGGACGATACGAGTCGAACGGAAGATTCGAGTGGCAATGTTGGCACCGAGAAGTTGGATAGCGTCACAGACAAGGAGGCTCGAGTACAAGGCGGCAAGGATGTTTATGTGAAGAAGAGGTATGAAATTTCTTTTCGTATGACCCGCGTCAGAGGAGGAGAGGAAACCGGTAGCACGACGACGAGTGCGAGTCAGAGCTCCAGGCCGGCAAAGAGGACCCGTTTCCATTTCGACTTTGCAGCCAGCGAGAAGTTGAAGAAGCTGGGCACGCTGAGCAGCCCGTTATGCCTTGATAGGACGATCCGGAAGACAATGCTGATTCAGTTTTGCCTTCCTTGGATGGTATTGATTCTGTAGATCCGTGTATAAAAGAGGAAGAGATTGGGAGTAGAGTGGACCCGGAGGGAAATGAGAGATTGGAAGCTGGGTCAATATCCAAGAAGCGAAAGAGAGTCGAGGATTCTGATAGGTTGTCGTATCATCATTGCCGAGGGATGAGGGTCGGAGGACAGTCAACTTTATCTACGGCTACATAGTTTCTGCCTCGCCAGTCGAATGGCTGCAGGGACTATGTCCTGATCACCATGTCGTACCGTAGATTAATACAAATGTTTCTGGAGCCAAAATACAGAAACCAAAATACAAAATACAGAATCCAAAATACAAAATACAAAATACAGAAACCAAAATATAAAATACAGAAACCAAAATACAAAATACAGAAACCAAAATATAAAATACAGAAACCAAAATACAAAATATAGAATCCAAAATAGGACCCTCTGTGAGAACGGATCGCTCAGAACATAACCCAACCGGAGAGGATACTCTGAGAGATCCATCTGAGAGGGACGTATACTCTGAGAGATCACATTTACAAGAATGATATCAGTAGTGGAATTGAGTGCTGGAGGAGATATTATCAGAGTATATATCCTATTTAGATGGGTCTCTCACCGTTACTATTTTTTTCTGACAGCATGGTGGATGTGATCCGTCCACAGATTCTTGCTCCGAGCCAAAACTTTGTCCCGGAGCTCTAGTGGACATCCTTGGTGTAGAGCTCGAGTGAGAGGTTCCTGACAGCATGGTGGTCTCCTTTGTCAAAGTATCCGTGCTCATCCCACATCCAATGTGGGATGAGCACGGATACTTTGACAAAGGAGACTACCATGCTGTCAGGAACCTCTCACTCGAACTCTACACCAAAGATGTCCACTTGGTCTCCGGGACAAAGTTTTGGCTCGGAGCAAGAATCTGTTGAGGGAGCACATCCACCATGCCGTCAGAAAAAAATATTAACGGTGAGAGACCCATCTAAGTAGGACTCTGATAATATCTCCTCCAACACTCAATTCCACTACTGATATAATTCTTGTAAAGGTGATCTCTCAGAGTATACGTCCCTCTCAGATGGATCTCTCAGAGTATCCTCTCCGGTTGGTTGTCGTATCATCATTGTCGAGGGATGAGGGTCGGAGGACAGTCGACTTTATCTACGGATACATAGTTTCTGCCTCGCCAGTCGAATGGCTGCAGGGACTATGTCCTGATCACCATGTCGTAGTCCAATATAATCCAGAGATTGACACAATTTTAATTCATATATGTAGTCCAATACAAATAGTCTAATACAAAAACAACCCAATACAAATAGTCCAATACAAATAAGTACGTACTAATAGCTAATGAGAACCACGCTGCTCACGCAAATGCTCAGTGATACGTTCACGCAACCACCTCGAAAAAGCGAGATTTTTGGCGCAAGGAGGGATGTCATCCCTTGCAAGGACTGCATGAAGAGAACTCTCGGTCACACTAGCTACCGGTGCTGGATGAATAGAACTCCCGGTCTCACTAGCAACCGGTGCCACTTCCTCCTCAACTGTAGGAGGAGCCACCTCCGTATTCACTATTTTCTTCAAACGACGTGCCGCTCCTCGGGTCATGGGTGCCATCTGGTAAGATCGATAGTCACAAATAATATAATTGTAACATAAGCAAGCTAACTAAAGGAACCATCATGTAATTTGAGTACATTTTCGAAAGCCGATAAAGTATGAAAAATTCGATTTTTTCCCAAGTGTGAGAACGGATGGCTCAGAACACAACCCAAGATTCATTCAAGCATACATTAGTGTGAATCATCTATGTTCTGTACATATGGTGTAGTATATGTTCTTATCGTATCTAGTATCTGAAGAATGTAACAGAATCAAGATGAACTCACATAATGTAATACTAAGACATCATCTTCTACTATATAAGATATAGTGATAGGTTGTCGTATCATCATTGCCGAGGGATGAGGGTCGGAGGACAGTCAACTTTATCTACGGCTACATAGTTTCTGCCTCGCCAGTCGAATGGCTGCAGGGACTATGTCCTTGAGACAGTGAACATATACACCATGAATCCAAACCCCATATTAACATTTACTAATCCAAATGGATGCAGGGACTATGTCGTTGCCTCTCCGGTTGGTTGTCGTATCATCATTGCCGAGGGATGAGGGTCGGATGACAGTCAACTTTATCTACGACTACATAGTTTCTGCCTCGCCAGTCGAATGGCTGCAGGGACTATAATAAGACACAATTCACCAAAGAGAACCATACTGTAGAACTCACACTTTAAGACAATAGATGAAGGAAGACTTGTATGGAGGATCGATAGGGTTGAGCGATGTCATTTTATTCTACAAAGAGAACCATACTGTAGAACTCATACTGTAGAACTCACACTTTAACACAATTCTACAAAGAGTTGTCATAGGGTGTTGAGCGATGTCATTTTATTCTTTTCTTCTTACTTCTTCTTGGGATTTTTGAGTATTGGATCTTGAGAGACATATATAGCTAGAACTTACGAAGAATGGAGTGCCATACTTCAACAAATAGATGTTGACTAATTGGTTCATATACTTGTTGTCTAAAATAAGTGTAGGAATGTTGCAAGGTGAAACAATGTATCAAACACTATATCGAAACCCAAACCCCAATATGCAAATCCAAATTAATACGAAAATACACAAGTGTATGTAGGGGATTAAGTGTACAGAGGTGAAATACATATATATGCAAGCTTGGGGGTGTCCACGTGTCCAACAAATGGACACAAAGTGTCCAAAACCTCACGAACACACTGTATCAGTGAACACATGGTCGTAATGTGTCTCCGTGTCCATTTTGGATACGAAAAACACCTCAATTAGGGTTAGGGTTTACCTTCAGTCTCCTCGCGGTGGTGGAGGAGGAGGAGGAGGACAAGTTCGGTGGTGGAGGAGGAGGAGATTAAGTGTACAGAGGTTAAATACATATATATGCAAGCTTGGGGGTGTCCACGTGTCCAACAAATGAACACAAAGTGTCCAAAACCTCACGAACACACTGTATCAGGAGTCGAATGGTCGTAATGTATCTCCGTGTCCATTTTGGACACGAAAAACATCTCAATTAGGGTTAGAGTTTACCTTCAGTCTCCTCGCGGTGGTGGAGGAGGAGGAGGAGGAGGAGGATCTCGCGGTAGAGAAGGAGAATGGGCTCGCGGTGGAGGAGGAGGAGGAGAACGGGCTCGCCGGAGGGAGGAGAAGGGGCTCGCGGTGGAGGAGGAGGATGAGCGGCGCCGGAGGGAAGGGAGTGGCTGTCGTCGAGGTCGGGGAAGAGGGGCGGGAACAAAAAATTTAGGGAGAGGGAGAAATGAAAAGTCGAACCGAGGAAACCCTTTTTATCAGAAATTAGCGACGTCCGCAAATACGTCGCCAAGCGTCGGTAATCGTTTAATATTCGGCGACTTAATAATTGTTGCGACGCTAAACGTCGCTGAACTAATAAAACTAGCGACGTTTTCCGACAAATCAACGACGTTGGTTTTTATTACACTAAATGTAGTCGCAATATGTCGCTGTTTGTCGCTACCAGCGACGTATTGTGACGCATATTTTAGGAGTCGCTAAATCCAAAAATATTAGCGACGTTTTAAGTCGGCGTCGCTAATTTCGTCGCTGATATGACTTATTTTGGTGGTGTGACTTTGGATATCCAAAGAAGAGTAAGGGGATGTTTGGTTGGATACAATTAAGTGATGTTTCTACTACATTTACAATAATTTTAGACAGATTGTTTAGTGTTTGGTTGGCTAGTGTTATATCAGTAACTTGGTTTTGCTTTAAATGATGTATTTACTATATATAAAAAAAAAAGGTTCCATTAAGTATCTCATTTGCTACAGCTTTTTTTTGTTGTCAAAATGACTGCAGTATCATGTACAGTAGCAAAAACTTTTTAACAGATTTTTGTTTACGGACAACCAAACACGCTCTAAGGTTCTCGGGTCCAACAGATTTTTTTTGTATTTTAAAAAAGTAAAACATGCAAATTATCAATTTTTATAGAGCTATTCCGGCCCGATCCGACTTGGCCCGAAAAGTCCGACTATTGCGGACGGACTTGGGCTTCATAAATAATAATTAAGCCTAGCCCAAAATTTCTTTAGGGCCAAAAAAATTCGGCCAGAGTCCGATATGAGCCCGTACTTTATGGACTTTGACGGTCCAGTCCGGCCAATGCCGACCCCTATCTAGGAGAAATTATTAGGTGCTCCCGGCTCACCACTGGACGTGCTGAGTGGTGAGCCCGGTCCAATGAACAATTGACATTTGGAATAATCAATTAATTCAATATTTTCCACATCATAACCGGACAATTCATAAGTTAGCTTAATATTAATATTAATTTTGATATTAATATTAATGTTAATATTAATCTTAGTATTAATGTTAATATTAATGTTAATATTAATATTAATATTAATGTTAATTTTAATGTTAATTTTAATATCAATGTTAACATTAATATTAACATTAATACTAAGATTAACATTAACATTAATATTAATTTTAATGTTAATATTAATATTATTGTTAATATTAATTTTAATCTTAATATTAATTTTAATGATAATATTAATATTATTGATTTTGTTAGTATTTTTGTTATCTTTAATATTAATGTTAATATTAATATTAATATTAATTTCAATGTTAATATTAATTTTAATTTTAATTTTAATTTTAATTTTAATGTTAATATTAATATTAATATTATTGTTAATATTAATTTTACTGTTAATATTAATGTTAATCTTAATATTAATTTTAATGTTAATATTAATATTATTGATTTTGTTAGCATTTTTCGTTATCTTTTCATATCTGGTTATGATGTAAAAAATATGGGGTTAATTGGTTATTCCAAGTGTCAATTGTTTATTGGACCGGGCTCACCACTCAGCATGTCCAGTGGTGAGCCGGGAGCACCTAATAATTTCTCCCTATCTAGATATAGTCCTGATCATTTGTTGGTTCTACTTCAATTCTCTGTTTCTCTTGTTTATTATGTTCCGCAACTATCAATAAATCTAGTATTCATATTCAAAAGACTACCCACAAATTCCTAATCAGAAAGCAAATTTCGCTATTGGTTTATGTCTACGTGTTCCTTCGATCCTCGGCAAATAGATATCAAAAGCTCGTATGTAAGTAGATGGAGATAGGGCTGCAAATGAGCCAAGCCGTTCGCGAGCTGCTCGAAGCTCGGCTCGATAAAAGCTTTGTTTGAGCTCGGTTCGTTTAGTAAACAAACTGAACTCAAGTTTTATTTTTGAGCTCGTTTAATAAACAAGTCAAGCTCAAGCTTAGAAGTACTCGACTCGATTGAGCTCGCGAGCTGGCTCGTTTTGTTCTTTGTTGAATTTTATATATATATATATATATATATATATATATATATATATATATATATATATAAAACGATATGGTTGTGTGTATTATATATTTATGTCTTTAGTAAGTGATATTAAGAAACTTTTTTAATTAAATTTTTATAAATAAATTGTTAATGTTTTATATACTTGAAATCAAACATAGCTAGTTTGAAATCAAGCTCCTTTGAATTCAAGCTTAATGAGCCTGAAATAAAGTTGAGAGACAAGCTTGATTTCAAGCTTATCGAGCTTGTTTATCAAGCTTCCTTATCAAGCCAAGCTCGAGCTCAAACCAAGCCAAGCTCAAGCTTAATATAAACAAGCTCGATCATTAAAATAAAAAATTTATCAAGCTCGAGCTCGAGCTCCAATAATTCTAAGCTCAAGCTTACAGAAACTTGGCTCGGGTCGGCTTGTTTGCAGCCTTAGATGGAGATGCCAAGAACCGATTGAAGAGTACGGGCCAAGGACGGAACTTAAGATGGGCTCTAGCCCACCCCATCTTTGTTCTTATGTTTTTTGTTTTATTTTCACTGATATCCACTCCAGCCTAACGTTTTCTCCAATGGGAATTTCTATCTCTACTATTTATATGTTAATTTTTTTTTATTTTTTGAAAAAAAAAAACTTCTTTCAAAGTGATTTTTATTCTATCCAAATTTTCATCTTATGTGATGATGATGTTGGATGAAAAAAACAAAATGTAAAAGCTCTCATAATTTTTTTTAATCTTAATATTGACTCCACTTTCAAAATAAATCATAAAAATTTTAATTTAATATTCTATATCTTAATATTAGACTGGGCCACTTAGAATAAGAATTGGGAACCATCAGAAAATATATTTTTTTGATGTATTTTCTATATAGATATTCTTCCAACTAATATAGAAGTTTTTATAATACAATAACAAGTAGAATAAAAACTTAATTTAAAAATCTTTATGTTGGGAACGCGGTGTGACCCGAACAGAAGTTGGTCCATGAGGTGTGATATTGAATAGGGGTGAGCATTATTTGGTTTTGGACCGAAAATCGAACCGAACCGAACCGAATAAGGGATTTGGTTCGGTTTTAAAAAAATTCGGTTCGGTTTCGATTTTAAAAATACTAAATTTTTTTATTCGGTTTCGGTTTCGATTTTGGGTTTCGGTTTCGATCTAAAATCGAAAACCGAATAAGAATATATATATATATATATATATATATATATATATATATATATATATATATATATATATATATAGGCATATACTATAGGTATATACTAAATATATCTATGTGTATTTAGTTAATATATATATTGACAAAAAAAAAGCACAAATAAACCCAAAAACCTATATATAGGTATGTACTAAATATATATATAAGCATATACTAAATATATCTAGGTATATCTAGTTAATATATATTGACAAAAAAAAGCACAAATAAACCCAAAAATCGAATAAACCGATTCGGTTCGATTTGGTTCGGTTATTGACCAATTTGGTTCGGTTTCGGTTTTGCTTATTCGGTTTCGGTCCAATTCGGTTTTCGGTTATTCGGTTCGGTTGGAACCGAATAAACCGAATGTTCACCCCTAATATTGAATTGGGTCCATATACCTTAAAAGAGAATTCTCCATTTAAGACGTGAACCAATTCCAATTATCCATACCACATTATCCCACCTCCTAATTGATGTGGGACTAAATTACCAACTATAATGTCATCTCCCATTTGAGTGCTTAACCGGAAACGAGATACAATCCAACACTTTATTGGATATGGTATAACCCAGTCAAATTCAGTTAAAAACTTTTATTCCTCCCTTGGGATGGAGAAGATCCTTTACGAACACTGCCATTGCAAAAGACCTCTACAGTGATTCTTCAACTCCATATAAGCTGCTTTCCACACGCATGTTAAGTAGCTAAAGGTTTTTTCTAAGGGCACCCCCTTTTTTGCTTGGGGGCAGCCCAAAATAGTTTGAAAAAATTACAAGTTTGCCATGACTTTTTTTTACTTAGGGGCAGCCAAAGTTTTGGTATAAAAGCCAACTTTTTCTTTTTTTTCTCTTTCCTTCCTCTACTCTTTTCTTCTCTCCCTCAACTCTTTTCTTCTCTTCCTCTCCATTTTAGGTTAGAACAAAACCTAGCCAAAAAAATTTCCAAACCTAAATTTTGGAAAGATTGTTGGTGAAATATTTAGTAATAGTGTCAAAGACTTCTCCCATTTATTGGTAAGTCATTGAATTAATATTTGTTTAATATTTTAAACATGAATTTCACATATAAAAGTTGAATTATGTGTTTAATGTAGAAAATATTGAACATGGAACAACCGGGATCATCAAATGTTGTATACTCTCTTCCCGTCACGTCCGAAGAACACTTTGATGCATCGGAAGCCCTCTTGGTAACTAAATTTTAACTTTTTATCAGGTGAAAGATCGGGTTATGACACAGAGGACTGTCACCGCTCTGGCAGTCCCGATCAAAGATTAGGACTGCCAAAGAGGTGGCAGTCCTTCACATATGTAGGACTGACAGGCCCCTGACAGTCCTACATATGTGAAGGACTGCCAACTCTTTGGCAGTCCTAATATATGAAACCTATTTGCTTTATGATGTTGTCTAATTGTATTAACTTTTAAGTTCTATTGTAGGATTTGAAATCTTTCGATTTTGCGGTACCTGCTCCAATTGCAGTCAATGTAGCCCATTTATTCTGGACCGATCTTTGTTTTGAATCAAGCGAGGGTGTGGTACATTGGTGTCGAGAAGTTGGACGAGAAAATAACATAGTTCTAGTGATATCCAGATCGGCCCGAAATCGCCCGGGACGACAAACTGTGGTGGTTGGCTGTGAAAGAGGTGGTGTGTTCAGAACGCACAAGAAAAACACAGTTATCTAAAGTAAAGTTCCAAAAAAATATGTTAGAACGAAAAAATGTGGTTGTCCATTCACGATACATATTAAAAACGACGAAGAAGGGAAATGGACAGTAGAAGTGAAGAATGGAACCCACAACCATGAGATTGCCGAGACACTATTGGGCCATCCGTATGTCGGACGGTTGAACAATACGGAGAAGAAGATAGTCGAAGACTTGTCCACCTCCGGAGTTGCACTGAGTCAAATATATTCCTTCATACGACATGAAGATAAGAAGAACAAGTCTACAATGAAGTCAATATACAACGTCCTATCTTCTTCGAACGCTGTCCGGACAAAATCAAGAATGGCGATGCAAGAAGTGCTCAAGTTGCTTGCCGATAATCATTATGTTGAGTTCCATAGAAGACATCCCCAGAGTAATGAAGTAATTTTAATCTTTTGGGCTCATCCCGATTGCACAAGTTTGGCCAGGTCTTTTGTCGACGTGTTAGTCCTTGATTGCATGTACAAAACCAATAAGTTTAAGATGCCTCTCTTTCATGTTGTCGGGTTCACCTCTACTTGGAAAATATTTCCAGTGGTATTTTGATTCATGAAGAGTGAGAAACTTGAAGAATACATATGGGCATTAGAGAAACTGAAAACACTTTACACCTGTCATACAGAGCCGTCAGTTTTTGTTACCGACAGAGAGTATGCCCTAATTAATGCTATTCGCATTATTTTTTCTCAAGCAGATACATTGCTATGCACTTGACATGTCAATCATAATATTCAAGCCCAATGTAAGTTGAAGTTTCGGAAGGAGGATGGTAAAATTGACATACAAATTTTTGACAAATTCTACAATGATTGGAATTGTGTGTGACGAGCCTCTACGATTGCCAGTTACGACGCCGCATGGTACTTGTTCAAGCAAAAGTGGGAGGCGAGGGAGCCGGTATGTATTTCTTACAAAAAGATACATGGCTTGAACCGCACAAAGAACAATTCGTCTTAGCATGGTCGAATGTGGTGCAGTATTACGGCACGACAACTACCAACCGTGTCGAAGGAGCACACTCTTTATTGAAGAGACACCTAAAATCATCTCTCAGCAACTTTGTCTCTGTTTGGCAAGCTATACATTTATCAGTTGACCGGACGGTGATTGAAATTAAGGCATCATTTGAGATGAGTTTGAATATAGTCAAGCATGAGCATAGAAAGGAAGTACTCTTAGTTGCTTTAATGCGCGTGGTATCTCACAAGGCGTTGGCATTAATATTTGATGAGATTGAAAGGTCAAAGTTTGTCGGGTTTGATCCCGAGGTTTACGGGTGTGTATATCGACATACACTGGGCCTCCCTTGTGCACATCAGATTAATTAATATCGCCGTGAATCCATTCATATTCCAGTAGATGCTGTCGATCAACGTTGGAGGCAGTTGTCTATGATGCCCCTGGTAAAGACGGACGATGATTTCTTCTCTTTGCCATAAATAAAACTTCTCCACGCAAGGTGGTGTGCCTCAGTAGGAGCGGAACGGATGTCCATTGAGCTTAAAATCCAAAAAATTGTATGTCCGGTGACTACTAGAATGCATGAGCCGTCCGTTGTTTCCAATCCTAAAGGCAGGCCTCAAACAAGATTGACTAGTTCACAGAAAAGAAGGCTGGAGTCGACTAAGAGAGATCCATCGCCCTTTGAGCATGTTGAACGAAGCTTACAACAACCTCCGCCTGCATGGAAGGGCAAGCTTGTCATTCGCCGAAAAATAGAGAAAATGGACCTCCCAAGAGAAGATACAGTTGCAAGCCAAACACTGAGTTTGTATATTGACAAATTTCAACCTGAGTTGTCGATGTCCCCGGTGATGGCTATTGCAGATTTCATGTGCTTACAAGACATCTTGGTTATGATGACAAAGACGGATGGAGACGGGTGTGGCAGGAGCTGTACGAGGAGTCAAAGACTCGTCTTTCATTCTACTCCCGCATCCTAAGCGAAGAAACAGTTGCAAGTTTGTTGTTAAGTATCCCTTGCACCGACAATGTTACCTGGAAAGACCACTACATGTCAGTCCCGTCTGCCGGCTATTTATTTGCTAATAGGTACATGATACCTGTTGTACTTATCTCGTCGGGTATTAGTAAATTTTTTTTTCGATGTGCGCTCCTCCGACGGACCACGGACATTCTAACCTATGTACTATAAGTCTAATCAGGATCACTTCATTATATTAAAGATGATCGCTCATTCTCCGATTCCTCCACCTTCAACAGTTTGGTACAAAAGAGCACCGGTTGAAGCCATCGCTTGGACCACACCTTTTGTTGATCAGATCAACCATTGTAAGAAGTTGTTGAAGTTTGAGGAGCCAAGAGACTTACCTGCTGACCACTACGACGTCGAAATCGACTGAGTATGGATATATTTACAGTTTGATATTTTGTATATGGAGGACCACTTTTGTATACAGTGAAATATGAAGTCCACTAATCTATATGGAGTAAATTTTGTATACAGTAAATTTCGCGTATTGGACTTACCTATACGGAGTACGACTTTTGTATACAGTGAAATATGAAGTTCAGTATGTTATATGTGTTTACCTGTGTGCTATCTGTGTTATATCTGTCTACCTGTATGCTATATGTGTTATATGTGTTTACATGTGTGCTATCTGTGTTATATGTGTTTACCTGTGTGCAAGTATGTATGGCAAAATATACCAATTTGTTAAAGTATCTGATCCAGTATCAGGACTGTCAGGGTGCTGGCAGTCCTAATTAAAACTTGCTATTACAGCAAGTATCAATTAGGACTGCCACCCCCTGTCAGTCCTACATTAAATTAGGACTGCCAGGGTGCTGGTAGTCCGAATTGAAACTTGTTATTACAGCAAGTATCAATTAGGACTACCACCCCCTGGCAGTCCTACATTCAATTAGGACTGCCAGGGTGCTGGCAATCCTAATTGATACTTGCTGTAACAGCAAGTTTCAATTAGGACTGCCAGCACCCTGGCAGTCCTAATTGAATGTAGGACTGCCAGAGGGTGGCAATCCTATTTGTAAGTCTCTGTGATGAGAGTTTTAAAACTCTCTATCACAGAGAGTTTCAATTAGGACTGCCACCCCCTGGCAGTCCTACACAAAAGGAGGACTGCCAGGGTGCTGGCAGTCCTAATTGAAACTTGCTGTTACTTCTAGTTTCAATTAGGACTGCCAGCACCCTGGCAGTCCTAATTGAATGTAAGACTGCCAGGGGATGGCAATCTTATTTGTAAGTCTTTGTGATAAGATTCAGTTTGAAACTCTCATCACAGAGTTTTATAAATGTCCATTCTCCTGTGTTTTAACATTTGAATGGCCATTCTCCGTGTAATTTAGCACGGAGAATGGCCATTCTTCGTGTAATTTAGCACAGAGAATATCATTTTCTATACTAAATTACACAGAGAATGGTCATTCTCCTACATTTTAATACTGGAAATGGCCATTATCCGTGTAAATTAACACAGAGAATGTCATTCTCCGTGTTTCTAACACTGGAAATTAATACGAAGAATGGCCATTCTCCGTGTAAATTAACACGAAGAATGCCATTCTACGTGTAAATTAAACGGAGAATGCCATTCTACGTTTTAACACTGAGAATGGCATTCTCCGTGTTGCTAACACTGGGAATGACATTCTCCATGTTTCTAACGTGGAGAATGGCCATTCTCATGCGTTTTAACACTGTGAATGGCCATTCTCTGTGTAAATTAACACGGAGAATGGCCATTCTTCGTGTAAATTTACACGGAGAATGGTCATTCCAGTGTTAAAACGCAGGAGAATGGCATTCTCCGTGTTTCTAACACGGAGAATGGCCATTCTCCTGCATTTTAACACTGGAATAACCATTCTCCGTGTGAATTATACGGAGAATGGCCATTCTCCGTGTAAATTGAGACGGAGAAAGCCATTCTCCGTGTTACTAACACAGAGAATGGATATTCTCCGTGTAAATTAAGACGGAGAATGCCGTTCTCCGTGTTACTAACACGAAGAATGGCCACCCTCATGCGAAATTAACATTCTTCGTGTTCTAACACGAAGAATGGTCTTTCTCCTGCATTTTATGGTCAGTTGAAACTTTGGAGGGCCATAACTTTTGACTGAGAGGTCGAAACGAGGTCCGGTTTGTCGCAAAATGAGCGTATCTTCGAGAAGCCGAAGATTAACACCTTCTTCGTTAGTCGGCCTTCCAAAATTTTAGAATTACGAAAAAATGATGTTTGGACCTCCGTTTTAGCACATTTGCAGTTTGTCTCAGTCTTTCCGAAATTTTTCGACGAGTTTTGAAGATTTTTGAGGAGAAAACCTAGATTCGAAAGTGAGCTGTGTATGAAAGAAGATGAAGTATCGAAATGTTCTTTTTAAGAGTAGTTTCGTAGGTGTTTTCATAAAACTTTTTCGCTTTTTAGGCATTTCATAAATTTTCCTTTTATAAATAAGACTGCCACCACCCTGGCAGTCCTACATAAGTGTAGGACTGCCAAGGTGCTGGCAGTCCTGATACTAAATCAAGAATATCAAGAATTGGCCAACAACTTAAGTTTCCAAACGTAAATAACAACTACATATCAGACTACTACATATCCAACAAGTACATAAATAACAACATAAATCACAACTACATATCAGACAAAATATCCAACTTCAAAAAAACAACATAAGTGTCAACTACATATCCTTCAAAAGTCTGTCCAACAACTTAAGTTTCCAAACAACAAATATATCCTTCAAGTTTCAAACAACAAAAACATCTTTACAAAAACATCCAGATTACATCCAACTAATGATCATTCCACATCCAACTACATATCATGCCGAGCCTTTGAACGAGACTCCCTATTATTCATGAAGGAGAACTCGACCACGTCGTCAATACGATCAAGCTCATTGGCGACCACGACACTAGTGTCACTTTGGCAACCTCTCCGGAGTGTCTAGGTCAATTCCTTCACCTTTTGAGACTGTAAATGAAAGTATAAGTGAATTAAGTCTACAAACATGGAAATCCCAGTCTAATTACAAATACGGAACTCACAATCCTCACCAACCCAGCATACAAGACGTTTTTGGAAGGAAAAACGCTAATTACTCCGACGGCCACGGGACCCGGGTTTGTAGGATTCGACAACTTAGGATGTTTGACCCCCAGGAAGTACGCATGTAGTCCTTTCTGCAGTCAGCCATCAGGATGACCGGTCGTCTTTCAAATTCCCGAAGTACATGTCGTTGCCACTCGGAGTAAAAGTCGGTCACCCAGTCGAAATTCGTCGGTTTGTAATTTAAAGGTTAGGTTCCGCGCGGAGGCTCCAACATTCGTAATGTGCGCTTCGGCACAGTTTGTAGAAAGCCAAACTGACGAAGTACTCTATCGGACATGTACGGCTCCGTGATATCATAGCATGTGATCATGCCATGAAATAAAGAAACTGGTTGGACCTCACGATTCTGCTCACGTAAATCCCGATATGGATTCTAAAAAATCTATAGAAAAACAGTTAACAATAATACAAAATTAACATAAAAAAGTAAGTCAAAATTTAGTACCTCTTCTGGTACCAAATTGTCTAGTACTTCACGAATGGAAGCCAGTATTTGCCAATTTTTGGTTTTCAGCTGGGATGGCCTCCATCGAGACACTCTAGGAAGGTTTTCAATATACTCTGGGTTCAGGTCACCCCGTCTGAGCATCATAAAGTGCTAGTATATCCATGCCTATTCAATTTTTAAATGAATATTAAAAAAATAAACAACAAATGAAGTATACGAGATTAAATTGTTAGAAGTTTTCTTACATGTAGCAGAGTCTGACAGCCGGCCATTGTCTTAGTCCCGACACGGGATGCGATACCGAGCTCGCGGTAAAGATTAGCTAGGATACCATTTCCCCAGGATATATCAATGAAGTCATCCACTTTAGATAAATTGAGCATGTACCTAGCATGTATCGACGTTTCGGACTTGTCCGGAATGCCGACCGTTCCTAGGACGAACAACATGTATGTACGGGCCACCGCGTCGACCATATCATCATCATCGTCATCCACCTCCATATCCATGAAGTGGTCCACCAGAAATGACAAAGGAATTCCATATGACTTCTTGAAGCCTGGCAGAGTTGTAAAACTGGTAGCCTGAAGTCCAAGGTGACTTGAGACAAACTTGACGATCTTCTCGTACCATTTTACAGATTTCTCATTGGTGTAATGTTCTTTGGTCATGACGCGCCCGGTGTAACGACCATAGTTCGTATTACGTATTTTGGTTTATGTGTACGTAATTTCGGACCTGTATTTAGACTTGTCCTGATTGGCTAGCCTTGAGTTCTGCATTGGCATGAGTTAGTCAGCATTTCATGGTTCTGGCATACACTGGGTTCGGTTGGGTTCGGCTTGGTTTGGTTCGATTTGGGTTGGAATGCAAATCCCTACCTACCACCCTCCATCATTTATTAACCCCCAACCACCTTTCTCTCTCTTCATTCAATTTTTTCATTACTGCTCTTCCTCTTCTTCTTCCTCACCGAACCCCACCGTAGGCAAGTACAACTTGCTTCATGGAGGAACTCAAATTTTGTTGTACCATTGTCTTCCTCATGAGATTCTAAGTCACTTTAGTATTTAGTATTTTTGAATTCCATGACTCATTTCATGTAGATCTAAGTTTTAGCATTTTTTATCTTCATAGTTTTGATCTTCTAAAACTTGGTTGTTTCCGAATTGGAGAGTTCCATGTAGTAGGGATTTCGATTTCACGCAAGTTAGCTCTTGAATAGTTGGATTTCATCCAGATTCGACCGAGATAGGGCTTACTTGAGTTCGTGAGCTTTTACACCTACTTGCATCGGCCTTGGGGAGAAGATAAAGTTTTACGCCCACGTTTTACGTGCCAACGTAATGTTTCAGCCCTTACGCACACGTTCTAACATGTTAGCGTAGTGATTAGCCTTTACGCCCATATTTTATGTGTCAGCGTATTATTTTAGCCTTTTACGCACACGTATTTGCGTGCCAGCCTATTCCGTTCTACGCTGAGTTTATTCGATTTTACGCTCGGGACCCTCCCGCTCGCGTAAAATCGTATTCGCGTAGATTCTGGCTTGAGCAGACTCTCACAAGCGTAAAGTTTTGCCCGAGTGTTTCCTCGTGTAGAGCTTGCTAGCGTAGAATTTCACTCGTGTAGAGCTACCCCATCTGGCTCTTGCTAGCGTAAAGCCTTCACTAACGTAAATCCCCACCGGCATGCACCCTGGCTCGCGTAGAGCTATTTCACCTTGTCCTTGCCAGCGTAAAGCTAATTTTACGCTCGAGTCCCCTTGGCCTAGCGTAGTGTTTCACGTGTAGAGTTTCACTAGCGTAAACCGGTATCCTGAACTTGATAAATCATGAATTGATTGACATGATTGAAATGGCAATTGTACATGACATGGTGTGACAAAAAAATTTACATGACCTGACATGACAAGGCATGACAAATTGCATGACATGATAATGGCCCATCGTGACGCACTCTTGATAAGTAAACTTGGCATGACAAAAATGAATGGCCTGGACACCGTGGACGATTGTGTTTGTACAAGTGAACCAGTATTGTCTTGCATCGTGTCTAGGGTAGAGACCCCTGAGTACCACAGTCACGGGTACCTACTTAATTTGACTAAGGCTAATAACTAGAATACTCAAGTAGTCATGAAGAGATTTTCCAGCTATAGGCAATCCCGTTATCTGGGTGCCCCATCATGGGATTTGTAGCCTGCCGTCGAGTAGGGCACATTTCCAGCACACTGTCATGTGTTGTACCCTCCAAGCTACTTAAGGGTACATGTGTTCTTGGACGATGTACCCACATGAATTCAATTCTCTAATTGCGTCTGGATAACCTGGATGGTCTGCGGGGCTTGTGGCTGTTGGAATAATCTTATTGTATTTTGCTAGTAACTAGGCTTGTGATAACCCTAGTTAGTTAAAGTATCAAGCCGTACTCTTTGCTTGGCCATGATTGATTGGATGGAGTCTAGCCCAGCTTCGTCTCATCCTGATTCTGTACAAGATTATGACATGACATGATTACTTATGTTTGACTTAACAATAACGATCAGGGGTCAAGTTCTGTTCAGGCGAAGGATTATAACCCCGGTCCTTGTTTGGTTTAAGGGTTGTAACCTGGCTCCCGGAGCAGTTCTGTGTCCTCTCTTTGTTTATTGTCTTATTGCACCCCATGTCATGCTCGTCATGTTTTATCTTACCTCAATAGCAAAATTATTATACTGGCCTTAACAATAACGATCAGGGGTCAAGTTCGGTTCAGGCGAAGGGTTACAACCCAGGTCCTTGTTTGGTTTAAGGTCTGTAACCTGGCTCCCGGAGCAGTTCTGTGTCCTCTCTTCGTTTATTGTCTTATTACTTTATCAACAAGTATTTGAGATGGGTTTCTATTCAGGTGGAGGGTTACAACCCCGGTCATTGTTTGGTTTAAGGGTTGCGATCTGGCTACTTGAATGGATTCCTCGTACTCAATTTTACTGTGGTTGGCTCTGTTATTATCAGTTTTCTTTATATAGTTATCTTTAATATTCTCTTATTATATGCTGGTTTTAGTTCCTAAGTGAAGCCTCCTTTGTGGCACTTGCTCTTTCTGGGATCTGATCCAGTTGGTTTTGTATGGCCAGATTTCGGAGTAGCTCCGGAGGATCTACCTACCTTCCAGCCAGATTGTGACTACCAGGCGTAACCCTGGCAACGAGTGGGTTTTTTTTTTGTTCTCTCACTCTATTGCAAAAATATTCTTTTGAGGAGTTTAGTCGACGAGCACGTGTTAGCTCGATTGTACCTTTATTTACTGTCTGTCTACGGGCTGTAACATGATTGACAAATCCTAGGGTTGATCATGTATGACTGAAACTCTTGCTAGTCTTGATATTTTGTACGACTAGCTTCATGATCATCCAAATATTAATGTATGAGATGCCTTACTATTGTATATTTGGTGCTCTGATATCTTGTAATTGTTATTACTTGCTTGATATTGAGACAATAGGCTTGTTCATGACCTTAAGTGACTGATGGCTTGTAGATAAATTCTCATGTATCTAGACAGCCGTGACCGTATAGCGAGGTGGGTTACACTTTAATATACGTAGCTGGCTATGTTCACCCCCGCTCTCCAGTATCTGGTTCTGGGGCGTTACATGGTTTAAGTGGTGGGCTATGCAGGTCTTGAAAATCAAGATATGTGAGGGTTTACCGAATAGATGTCTCAATCAGTATTCGCCCTTGATCTCTGCTCGTATCCTCTAAATCCCTGGATTCTTGACCTGATCACATGCTTGTATCTTTTATCTGTCCTGGTCCTTCATTATTGTTCCCTATGTCATCTTCTTCAGCGGCATTGTTCCTGGACCTGCCAATCGGCAAGGCGGAGCACCTCCCGTGGACCACCAGCAACCTGGAGATCAAGTCCAGCATTCAGGAGTAGCCTCCAGAGTCATGCCTACTGGAGGTGAGCCACCAGTTCAGCCCATCCAGCCTATAGAGCCAGATGATGGCACCTTGGTGGGTCTCATCAGGACATTGTTAGCTTCCCAAGATCGTCGAGGAGATGCATTGCACTAGGCAGTGACAGATGCTCTGACCAGAGGAGGTCATCATGGTAACAGTACAGCCAACAGCTTCAAGCGCTTGAACCCTCCATTCTTCGATGGTAGCGAAGATGCTATTGCCGCAGATGCTTGGCTTCAGGACACAGAAGTGATTCTAGAAGCGGCAAAGACGCCCGAGAACGAGAAGGTGGCCGTGATGCGCCTGCATCTATTGGATTTGGCCCGCAGCTGGTGGGCGGCGCAGACCGTTGGATTAGTGGCACCTATTGTCTGGGAAATATTCCGAGAGAGATTCTAGACCAAGTATTTTGATGTTGTAGCTCGGTATGACCTACAGACGAGGTTCACCAATCTGAAGCAGATGGGCAGGACGGTCGACGGATATGCGGCCGAGTTCTCCAGACTTAGTCGGTTTGCTCCCACCTTGGTAGCGACCGAGTTTGATAGAGCCCAACGGTTCCAGCAGGGGCTCCATCTAGAGATTTTATTGGCAGTGGAGCAGTTTGAGCATCAGACTTTTGATGCAGTATTGAGAGCAGCCAGGAGGCACGAGTATACCTCCCAGAGGATCGTGGATAGGACCGGAGGTCGGAAGCGATCCCACGGCCAAATGAATCAGTCTTCAGCACCAGCCCCGGCAGCTAGGGATTTGACCATTGGAGCTCCGAGGCGGGCGGCCTCAGTAATGTCGGTTCAACATTCAACTCTGACGTACCCTCAGCAGCAGAAGCACTCTTCCGCAGTGGGATGTTCGCACTGCAGGAAGCCATGACATGTGGTATCAGAGTGTCGCAGAGCACAGAATTTGTGCTTGGTTTGTGGTGCCCCTGACCACAGGGTTAGAAACTGCCCGAACAGGGAGAGTTCATCTTCGTCAGCCTTCTCTAGTCCTTCAGTTAGAGGACCAGTTCCAGTATCAGTCCAGCAGCAGCAGCAGTACCCATCCCCGAGGCCCTTGTCCTCTCAGGCCCAGGCATTCCAGCAGCAGAGACCGCAGCAGTATGCCGAAGCCCAAGCCCTGATCCATAGCAAACAGAGATGTTTTCAGCATATGGGACCCGCACCCAGAGGACATGGTCAAGTGCTGGCTTTGACCATGGAAGAAGAAAGATTGGCACCAGGTGAGGTGGTAGCAGGTACTATTCTCGTCAACACCTTTCCGGCTTCAGTGTTATTTGATTCTGGTGCATCATATTCATTTATGTTTGCACGATTCGCGACACGGATAGGACTGGAGCCCGAGTCATTATCAGTAAGGCTCAATATACTTACTGGTAACGGACTTGTGGGAGTAGATAGAGTGTTTTTTTCGTGTCGGATCGTAGTTAGCGGTAGAGAATTCTCCGCTAGATTGGTAGAGTTTCCGATGGCCGATTATGATGTGGTCTTAGGGATGGATTGGTTGAGGAACCAGTATGCTAGGATAGACTGCCAAATTGGCAGGATTGTTTTTAGCATTCCAGGCGAGCCAGAGTTTTCCTTTTCCAGAGACGAAGTTGAACCTTCTCCTCCAGTATTGCGGATGGCCGTAGCAGCAATACAGTTACCCCGGATAGTCGAGGAGTTTCCAGATATTTTTTTAGAAGTGCTTCCAGGTATGTCGCCCGAGCGAGAGATCGAGTTTACTATCGACTTGATTCTAGGGACAGCTCCAGTATCAGAGAGAGTCTACAGGATGGCGCCATCAGAGTTAGAGATATTGTACAAGATGATTGAAGAACTTAGAACCAAAGGATTTATTCGTGCTAGTGGATCGCCTTGGAGAGCCCCGATGCTTTTTGTGAAAAAGAAGGATTGTACATCCAGATTATGTGTAGACTATCGTACCTTGAACTCAGTGACAATCAAGAACAGATACCCCCGCCCAAGGATAGATGACTTGTTTGATCAACTCAAAGGGGCGTCCGTATTCTCGAAGATTGACTTACGGTCAGGATACCATCAGATTAGAGTCAGAGAGCAGGACATCCCGGAGACAGCTTTCAGATCTAGATATGGGCATTAGGAGTTCCTTGTTATGCCATTCGGAGCAACCAATGCGCCGGCTGTATTCATGGACCTCGTGAATCGTATCTTCATGCCTTATTTGGATCATATCGTGATTGTGTTCCTAGACGACACTCTGGTCTACAGCAAGAGTGTAGCAGAGCATGAGCAGCATCTTCGTGTAGTTTTTCAGATTCTCATAGAGCACCAGTTGTATGCCAAGTTTAGTAAATGCGAGTTCTGGCTCGATCGCATTTCGTACTTGGGTCATATCATCACCATAGGATGAGTAGAAGTGGATCTCCAGAAGATCGTGGCCATTGAGACATGGCCAGTACCCAGCACAGTTGTAGAAGTTCGTAGCTTCTTTGGATTGGCTAGCTACTACCGGCGATTCGTTTCGGACTTTGCTCGAATTTCAGCACCTATGACGCAGTTGACCCACAAGGATGTGCAGTTTGCTTGGACAGCAGAATGTCAGGAATCCTTTGAAAAGTTGAAGCGAGGCTTGATGACAGCTCCCATTCTCACGCTTTCAGATGGGACCGGAGGGTTTTCAGTGTATTGTGATACTTCAGGCAGAGGTTTGGGATGTGTTTTAATGCAGCATGGAAAGGTAATAGCCTATGCGTCATGACAACTTCGTGATCATGAGAAGAATTATCCAACCCACGACTTGGAGCTGGCAACAGTAGTATTTGCACTTAAGCTATGGAGACACTATCTGTACGGAGATCGGGTAGAGATTTTCACTGACCACAAGAGCCTGAAGTATGTATTCACTCAGAAGGATCTCAACATGCGTCAGAGGAGGTGGCTAGAGCTGCTTGTGGATTATGATTTCAACCTGCAGTATCATCCAGGGAAGGCCAACATCGTTGCAGATGCGTTGAACAGGAGAGCTGGAGTTTATTTTCTCACAGCGCAACCAGAATTATTGGCAGATCTTCAAAAGATGGGAATCGAAGTTGTCCTTCCTACTAGTGTAGCACTGATGGCCAGCATGCAAGTTCAGTCCGCTATAGTCGAAAGGATCCGGATGGCACAGTCAGCCGATTCCAAGCTTCAACGACTCAGAACCGAGTGTGAGGCAGGACGACGGCCAGAGTTATGCATCCATGAAGACGGTACACTTCGACATGGGAAGCGTCTTTGTGTACCCAGCATAGATATCAGACAGAAGATTATGGCAAAGGCTCACAGTTCTCAGTATTCCGTACATCCCGATGGCACAAAGATGTACCGTGATATCCGTTAGCACTTTTGGTGGAAGGGCATAAAGAGGAAGATAGTCCAGTTTATCTCTCGATGTTTGGTTTGCCAACAAGTTAAAGATAAACATCAGGGGCCAGCTGGACTTCTTCAACCATTGCCGATTTCAGAATGGAAGTGGGAGCATATAACCATGGACTTTGTGACTGGCTTACCTAGGTCCCCGGTCGGTAGAGATGCTATTTGGGTTATCATAGACAGGCTCACGAAGGTGGCTCACTTTCTCCCGTTCAGAGTTGGTCAGTCGACGGCTCAGCTAGCAGAGATGTACCTCAGGCAAATCATCAGACTTTACGGTATACCAGTCAGTATCACCTCGGACAGAGATTCAAGATTTACGTTGCACTTTTGGCATAGCCTGCAATAGAGTATGGGAACTCACCTCCAGTTCAGCTCAGCTTATCATCCACAGACGGATGGTCAGTCTGAGCGTACCATACTAACCTTGGAAGATATGTTGAGATCTTGTACACTCGACTTCGATGGTTCATGGAAGGATCACCTGCACCTGGTAGAGTTCTCGTACAACAACAGTTTCCAGACCAGTATCCAGATGGCACCGTTCGAGGCTCTATATGGTAGGAAGTGCAGATCCCCGCTAGCATGGGATGATGTTGGTGAGAGACAGATGCTCGGTCCGAAAATGATTGCTCAGACGGTTGAGGTGATCAGAAGAGTCGGAGATCATCTTCGAGTTGCCTAAGATCGCCAGCGCCATTGGGCCGATTCTCATCGCAACCCCTTGAGTTTTCTGTCGGCGACCATGTATTCCTGAAGATTTTGCCTAACCGTGACGTCATTCGTTTCGGCGTATGGAGAAAGCTTAGTCCTAGGTATATAGGGCCGTTCGATGTTCTGGAGCGAGTAGGTGAACATCCTATCGTCTCGCTCTTCCGCCGTCATTACGAGAGGTGCATGATGTCTTCCATGTATCCCAATTACGACAGTATATCCCGGATCCGAGCCACATCCTTGATCATTCGGAATTGGTTGTAGGTACCAACCTTTCGTATAAGGAGAGGCCCGTGTCTATATTGGACCGGAGAGAGAAGATACTCAAAAACAAGACTATTAAGTTAGTCCGTGTTGCTTGGGGTCATCACTCTTTGGGAGAGTCAACGTAGAAGCATGAGGATGATATCCGATCGCGATATCCCAACCTGTTTGACTCATAAGGTATAATGTCTTCCTTATGCCTTATGCTCTCCGTTCCTTGATTGAATGAATGATTGCCTGATTGGTTTCTTAGTTATAACTTGCCTGTGATTAGTATATCTTGTCCTTGCCTCTCTAGCCTCTTAATTAAAATTTCGAGGACGAAATTCTTTTAAGGTGGGTAGAGTTGTAACGACCATAGTTTATATTACATATTTTGGTTTACGTGTACGTGATTTTGGACCTGTATTTAGACTTGTCCTGATTGGCTAGCCTTGAGTTCTGCATTGGCATGAGTTAGTCAGTATTTCACGGTTCTGGCATGCACTGGGTTCGGTTGGGTTCGGCTTGATTTGGTTCGGTTTGGGTTGGAGTACAAATCCTTACCTACTATCCTCCATCATTTATTAACCCCCAACCACCTTTCTCTCTCTTCATTCAATTTTCTCATTACTGCTCTTCCTCTTCTTCTTCCTCACCGAACCCCACCGTAGGCAAGTGCAACTTGCTTCATGGAGGAACTCAAATTTTGTTGTTCCATTGTCTTCCTCATGAGATTCTAAGTTACTTTAGTATTTAGCATTTTCGAATTCCATAACTCATTTCATGTAGATCTAAGTTTTTGCATTTTTGATCTTCATGGTTTTGATCTTCTAAAACTTGGTTGTTTCTGAATTGGAGAGTTCCATGTGGTAGGGATTTCGATTTCACGCAAGTTGGCTCTTGAATGGTTGGATTTTATCGAGATTCGACCGAGATAGGGCTTACTTGAGTTCGTGAGCTTTTACACCTACTTACATCGGCCTTGGGGAGAAGATAAAGTTTTACACCCATGTTTTATGTGCCAGCATAGTGTTTCAGCCCTTACGCACACGTTCTAACGTGTTAGCGTAGTGATTAGCCTTTACGCCCAGGTTTTACGTGTCGACGTGTTATTTCAGCCTTTTACGCACACGCATTTGCGTGCCAGCGTATTCCGTTCTACGCTGAGTTTATTCAATTTTACGCTCGGGACCCTCCCGCTCACGTAAAATCGTACTCGCATAGATTCTGGCTCGAGCAGACTCTCGCGAGCGTAAAGTTTTGCCCGAGTGTTTCCTCGCGTAGAGCTTGCTCGCGTAGAGTTTCACTCGCGTAGAGCTACCCCATCTGGCTCTTGCTAGCGTAAAGCCTTCACTAGCGCAAAGCCCCACCGGCATGCACCCTGGCTCGCGTAGAGCTATTTCACCTTGCCCTTGCCAGCGTAAAGCCAATTTTATGCTTGAGGCCCCTTGGCCTAGCGTAGAGTTTCACGCGTAGAGTTTCACTAGCGTAAACCGGTAGTACATGCGTAGAGACCTTGAGTCCCTATGGTGTACGCCTTTATCCTTTTATATCCTTACGCCTTTTGTCATGAACTTGATAAATCACGAATTGATTGACATGATTGAAATGGCAATTGTACATGACATGGTGTGACAAAAAAATTTACATGACCTGACATAACAAGGCATGACAAATTGCATGACATGATAATGGCCCGTCGTGGCGCACTCTTGATAAGTAAACTTGGCATGACAAGAATGAATAGCCTGGACACCGTGGATGATTGTGTTTGTACAAGTGAACCAGTATTGTCTTACATCGTGTCTAGGGCAGGGACCCTGAGTACCACGGTCAGGGTTACCTACTTAATTTGACTAAGGCTAATAACTAGAATACTCCAGTAGTCATGGAGAGATTTCCCAATACAGGCAATCCTGTTATCTGGGCGCCCCATCATGGGATTTGTAGCCTACCGTCGAGTAGGGCACATTTCCAGCACACTGTCATGTGTTGCACCCTCCAAGCTACTTAAGGGTACATGTGTTCTTAGACGATGTACCCACATAAATTCAATCCCCTAATTGCGTCTGGATAACCTGGATGGTCTGCAGAGCTTGTGGCTGTTAGAATAATCTCATTACATTTTGCTAGTAACTAGGCATGTGATAACCCTAGTTAGTTAAAGTATCAAGCCGTACTCTTTGCTTGGCCGTGATTGATTGGATGAAGTCTAGCCCAGCTTTGTCTCGTCCTGATCCTGTGCAAGATTATGACATGACATGATTACTTATGTTTGCCTTAACAATAACGATCAGGGGTCAAGTTCTGTTCAGGCGAAGGGTTACAACCCCGGTCCTTATTTGGTTTAAGGGTTGTAACCTGGCTCCCGGAGCAGTTCTGTGTCCTCTCTTCGTTTATTGTCTTATTGCACCCCATGTCATGCTCGTCATGTTTTACCTTACCTCAATAGCAAGATTATTACACTGGCCTTAACAATAACGATCAGGGGTCAAGTTCGGTTCAGGCGAAGGGTTACAACCCCGGTCCTTGTTTGGTTTAAGGGTTGTAACCTGGCTCCCGGAGCAGTTCTGTGTCCTTTCTTCGTTTATTGTCTTATTACTTTACCAACAAGTATTTGAGACGGGTTTCTATTCAGGTGGAGGGTTGCAACCCGGGTCCTTGTTTGGTTTAAGGGTTGCGACTTGGCTACTTGAATGGTTTTCTCGTACTCAATTTCACTGTGGTTGGCTATGTTATTATCAGTTTTCTTTATATAGTTATCTTTAATAATCTCTTATTATATGTTGGTTTTAGTTTCTAAGTGAAGCCTCCTTTGTGGCACTTGCTCTTTCTGGGATCTGACCCAGCTGGTTTTGTATGGCCAGATTTTGGAGTAGCTCCAGAGGATCTACCTACCTTCCAGCCAGATGGTGACCACCAGGCGTAACCCTGGCAACGAGTGGGTTTCTTTTGTTCTCTCACTCTATTGTAAAAATATTCTTTTGAGGCGTTTAGCCGACGAGCACGTGTTAGCTCAATTGTACCTTTATTTACTGTCTGTCTACGGGCTGTAACATGATTGACAAATTCTAGGGTTGATCATGTATGACTGAAACTCTTGCTAGTCTTGACATTTTGTACGACTAGCTTCATGATCATCCAAATATTAATGTATGGGACGCCTTACTATTGTATATTTGGTGGTCTGATATCTTGTAATTTTTATTACTTGCTTGAGATTGAGACAATAGGCTTGTTCATGACCTTAAGTGACTGATGGCTTGTAGATAAACCCTCATGTATCTAGACAGCCGTGACCGTATAGCGAGGTGGGTTGCACTTCAATATACGTAGATGGCTATGTTCGCCCCCGCTCTCCAGTATTCTGGTTCTGGGCGTTACACCCGGTCACTGGCAGTTCCAGTATCTGGTAGACGTCGTCAAGTGTAATGGTCATCTTCCCTTCTGGAAGATAAAATGTGTTGGTCTTCGGGTGCCATCTCTCCACAAAGTCAGATATGAGGGCACTATCCATTGTCCGATTGGCGTTTTGTGCCAAATTGTGCAAGCCGCTCGGTATGATTTTGTCACCCCCACTTTTCTGAATAAGGCTAATATGGTCATTTACATTATTTTATTTTTTAATATTATTTAAATATTATTGTTAGTGTTTTTATATTATTATTTAAATAAGTATTTTACTGGTAGAGTTTTTAATTATAAAAGTTTAATATATTTAATATATATATATAATATTTAGTTTTTTTTTGTTTATAAATAAATTCTGATTTTATTTATATATATTAAGGTAATATTCCATTATTGGGATATATATATATATATATATATATATATATATATATATATATATATATATATATATATATATATATATATATATATATATATATATTTTTTTTTTTTTTTTTTTTTTTGGGATATATATATATATATATATATATATATATATATATATATATATATATATATATCCAGCGCTCGTAGCGCGAGTGGCACGAGGGGGGGCTCTCGGCGGAGAGACCCGGGATCGAGCCCCCCCTCCCGCATCCACCCGGCTGGGTGGCAATGGCCACGGGGTGGATGGGGATGCGCGGACACCTCAAAAAAAAAAAAAAAAAAAATATATATATATATATATATATATATATATATTGTAGGACCGTTGAGCACCTCTAGAGGGGGGGTGAATAGAGTGCGTGTGTGCAGCGGAAATAAAATTACCAATTAATAATTTAAACTATGGCAATGATGTAAGAGCAGTAAGTAAAGAAAGGAGAATCAAACTCAGTAACACAGCGATGTATACTGGTATCCCTCTGAGAGGACTAATCCAGTCTCGAGTACTCTTGCTCGATGTTAATCCACTAAAGGCACAAGCTTTAACTGAGTGCTTGCAACTCTTACACCACCGTGCTTGTTGACGAGTGCACGACCAACTCCAACACACACCGTGCTTGATGACGAGCGCACGACCAGCTCCACAACGAGAATTTGTTGTTGAAACTTGACGACCTCTTTACAACTCTGAATAACCAAAAGACTTCTAAATCAATCTGATAGTACTGGCTTTTGGCTAAGAGATGTGTAGGTAAGATTTGAAAATCTTGGATCGTTTAGAAAACACTTGAATAATAGAGAAGAGAAGATGAAGAATGAATTGATGTTTTGAAGTGAAAAGTTCTTCTCTATTTATAGGTGTTTTCATCAACCGAACTCGGGCAGAACTCGGGCAGAGTTCGGGTGCAAATATCTCGCAAAATAGACGTTGCTCGCAGATTTGGAGGCAACTGAAGTTTGAATACAAACTGACCGAACTCGGTCAGAGTTCGGACCGAACTCGGGCCGAACTCGGCTGGGAGTTCTGTCAGGAGATATTTTGAAATTCTTTTGTAAAAACAGTTTTCAAACTGGTTTTTGGTTATTTGTAAAATCATTTGAAAAGAATATTTTCGAAATATGTTTTTGAAATATTTGTAACCGAAAATAGGAAAGGGTAAAAATAGGTTTCTAGAAAGGAGGACAATTTTAACCCTAAGCCAGTATTACCATAATTGATTTTACAAAGTAATTCCTAGACTCAATAAAATGTAAAATACAGAATAAAAGTAGAAAAGAGTCTTCAGAAGATTTTGATGACTTTGACGCTTTGATTTATGCAGTACATCGTCCGTTGAATATGATTTCATGCATCCTGAAATAGTTAGCAGCATTTTCTATATTTTGTGTATTGACTAAAGTATATGTTGATTATCGAAATCGGGTGTGACCATGGAATGGGCCAACAATCTCCCCCATTTTGATAATTGACAACTTGAGTCTATACCAAAATATATATTTATATCAAATAGAACAAAATAACAAAAATACCTGAAAAATTGAGAATTGTTTTTGTTTTGGATATGCATGCGTTTGGTATACTCTTTTTCTCCCCCTTTGTCAAGTAGTAAAATGAATAGGCTCCCCCGTAAATCATGAAGCCAACAATAGAATAGACACGACAAAGAAAGAAGTAATCACAGCATAAACAACTGGAATAAAATGAACTATAATAAACTGAAATAGCACAAAGGTTCCACTAATAATCCAAAAAAATACATCTAATAAAGTCTAACTGAAACAGTTTAGACATGAAATAAAAATGAAACTACTACATAAACTGCATCAACTAATCAAAACTAAATCCACTATCCCATGGCTGAATCCATATCACAATGCTGGGTCGTCCGCACCGGGAGGATCATGAGGGAAATAGGCAGTGGTCGGGTCGAAGTACTGAAAAGTAGTCTCATCAGTAAAACGAGGACCAGGGAAAGCAGGGTGTGGAAGGATAGTGAGTGGATGAACGGGATCATGAACCAGGCTGTAGTGGAGATCGGCAATACTGTTTCTCAGCACCTGGGCCTGAGAAATGTGCCGAAACTCGGAGTCCTGATAACGTTGCGTGGAAACATCAACGAAATCATCAAACCGCTGGTAGAATGCCTGATCAAGTCCTGGGGCAGGGGCCGGAGCAGGATGAGCATCAGCTGGAGGGGCCTCAGCATCAGCAGCTGGGACAGCAGGAGCAGCACCAGAAGGTTGAAGAAACCGACGAGAGCGGGTCAACTCAACAGGTGGAGAAGAAATGGCACACGTTTCAAGATCAATCTCAAAACGTCGAAAAATACTAGCAAGGTGCATAGGAAAGACTAAGTTCCTACCTGCATTCTTGCAGCTGAGCATCCAAGACATCATGGTTTTTGGAACGGAGAAAGGAATTCCAAAATGAATGTGATAAAGAGCAGAGAGTTCCAAAAATGTAACTTCATCGGTAGAGCCTTTCTTCGGAAGAAGGGCCGAGAAAATCATACGATGAAGCTCGTAAAAGGTTTGGTTTAGATGTCTAGAAAAGATTCTCCGGGGAGGAGGAGTAGGGTGACAAATCAATTCCCTAAAGGAAGCTAAAGTGACATCGGCAGGGAATTGAACATGGTGGATGTCAACAAGTGCATCACCAAGATCAGGAATGTGAAAATATTCACTGATATCGGTGGCGCTAAATTCTAATTCCTGTCCAGCAATACAGGAATAGAAATTTCTGTTTTGTTTTACTTGCAAATTGCAGTAAAACATACGGACTGCATTGTCGTAAATGCTATCTTGGACCTCGAAAAAGTCACGGAATCCAAGTTGATCAAAAACAGGAGCATATTCAAAGAAAGTTGTAAAATTGACGAAGGCTCCAGCACAAATACGACGAAGAGAGAAAGAATCAAACCAGAGATCGGAGAAGTCTTTGTCGGGAAACAAAGTGCTATCATATTCCTCGGGATCTCTAGGTTTGGCTGGACTGAAGAGACTTGCCGGAGTGTAGTCGGATGAGGAGGAAGCACCTTGAGAAGAATTTCCTCGTTGACGTTTCGGAGCCATGAGGAAGAAGATCGCCCACTTGAACTTGTCAATTCCTTGCAAAGAAGGAGGAGAAAGGATTTCTAGTAGGAGATGGAAGTATTCCACGTTTTGGTGTGGAGAAAAAATGGAAGAAAGGATGAAATAAATAGGTGCTAGGGCCGGCTGTTCGGTTCTGGAACCATCACAGCGCCGACCGAACTCGGTCCGAATTCGGTCCGAACTCGGTCAGAGTTCGGGCCGAGTTCGGCCACTTGCATTCCCGAGACAGTCAAAGCAGTCAGGTAAATAAAGACTGTAAAAAGTAACATTTGACTGGTTTATTAAATAACTGCTATTATTTTCGGGTTAACTATAGGGGTTGTCCCAGCTAACGGTGGTTCACCGGGGAACTCTTAAGTACCGCTTCACTTCGACCGTAGCCGTGGTGACAGACATACCCTTTGTAAATTTGTCCCCAAAAATAATTTTCATTAAATAATAAATTGTCAAGTTATAAATGCGGTTTTAATTACCATATGTTTTAAGAGTTCGAGAATTCAAGAATGCCGAGCTCACGTCTCAAGATGTTAAAACGGTCTTCAGCCAATGGTTTAGTGAAAATATCTGCTAGTTGATGTTCAGTATCAATAAATTCTAAGCAAATATCCCCGTGTTGTTGATGATCACGTAAAAAATGATGTCTAACTTCTATGTACTTTGTGCATGAATGACAGATAGGGTTCTTAGTCAAATTAATTGCACTAGTGTTATCACAATATATAGAAACATTTGTATAGTGCAGATTGTAGTCCTCTAAGGTTTGCTTCATCCACAAAATTTGAGCACAACAACGTCCTGCGGCGATATATTCAGCCTCAGTAGTTGATAATGCTACTGAATTTTGTTTCTTGCTAAACCAAGAGACTAAGGCCTTTCCCAAGAAATGACATGTGCCACTGGTACTTTTACGGTCCACTTTGCATCCAGCAAAATCCGCATCCGAGTAACCTATAAGGTCAAAGGATTTGGTTTTGGGATACCATAAGCCAACTGTAGAAGTTCCTTTAAGGTATCGGAAGATACGCTTAACGGCACTAAGATGTGATTCCTTAGGATTTGCCTGATATCGTGCACATATGCAAACACTAAACATAATATCAGGGCGACTAGCAGTTAAATATAATAAACTACCAATCATACCTCGATACTTACGCTGATCAACAGGTTTGCCACTTTCATCAGCATCAAGCTTTGTAGATGTAGCCATAGGAGTCCCAATTGGCTTCACATTCTCGAAGTCGTACTTCTTCAGTATGTCCTTCGTGTACTTGGCTTGGTTGATGAATGTTCCGTTTGAGTGTTGTTTGATTTACAATCCTAGGAAGAAGTTCAGCTCTCCCATCATGCTCATTTCAAATTCACTCTGCATACACTTGGCAAATTCTTGACAGAGTTGTTCATTAGTAGAACCAAAGATGATGTCATCTACATAAATTTGCACTAGAAGTATATCATTATTCATAGATTTAATAAAAAGAGTAGTATCAATCTTGCCCTTTGAAAAACTATTATCAAGTAAGAAGGCGCTTAGGCGTTCATACCAAGCACGAGGTACTTGTTTGAGTCCATAAAGTGCTTTCTTAAGCTTGAAGACGTGATCAGATTTTTGAAAATCTTCAAAACCAGGGGGTTGTTTCACAAAAACTTCTTCTTTCAAAAATCCATTTAGAAATGCGCTTTTCACGTCCATTTGAAAAAGTTTGAAATCATTAAAACAAGCAAAAGCGCAAAACATGCGAATGGCTTCTAGTCTAGCAACAGGAGCATAGGTCTCATCATAATCAATTCCTTCTTCTTGATTATAACCTTGTGCAACTAGACGTGCTTTGTTGCGTAGAACTTGTCCATCTTCACTAAGTTTATTTCGGAACACCCATTTGGTACCAATTATCGATTGACCAATAGGTTTAGGAACGAGTTCCCAAACTTGGTTTCTTTCAAATTGATTAAGTTTCTCTTGCATGGCAGAAATCCAAAATTCATCAGAAAAAGCCTCATCAACATTCTTAGGTTCTATTTGAGAAATAAATGCTACATTAGCTGCTACTTCAGAATCTCTAAGAGATGAACGAGTACTTACACCTTTGGATACATCACCTATTATGAGAGTTTCTGGATGATCTGGTTTGAATCTCAATGATTCGAATCTTTGGGCCATACCTTTCACAAGGCTCTTCTCAGTTCCTGCATCTTCGGAACTTTTATCAGTTCTTGCCTCTTTGGTAGGATCTTTCTCAGAACTCTTCTTTGTTTTTGTAGGTGCATCTTCATCATCACTGTCGCTAGATCTATGACTATTCAACTCATCAAAGGTAACATTAATACTTTCTTCAACAATCAGAGATCTTTTATTAAAAATTCTATATCCCTTACTCTTAGCAGCATATCCGAGAAATATCCTGTCATCTGCTTTGGAGTCGAACTTACCCAAGTTATCCTTGGTGTTCAGGATGAAACAGCGACAACCAAAAACTTTAAAATAAGAAATGTTTGGAATTCTTCCAAACCAAAGCTCATATGGTGTTTTCTTCGAGATAGGTCGAATTAACACCCTGTTTAAAATATGACAGGCTGTACTAACAGCTTCTGCCCAAAAATATTTAGGAAGATTATGCTGATTAAGCATGACTCTAGCCATTTCGCTTAGAGTACGGTTCTTCCGCTCCACAACACCATTCTGTTGGGGAGTTCTAGGACAAGAAAATTCGTGGTAGTATCCACTATCATCACAAAACTTTTTGAAATCAGTATTTTCGAATTCGCCACCATGATCACTTCGGATACGAGTAATCATGAAGCCTTTTTCGTTTTGAACCTTTTTACAAAATATCTGAAATTCAAAAATAGCATCACTTTTGTTTGATAAAAAGTAAACTCATGTAAAACGAGAGAAATCATCAACAATGACAAAAGCATAGAGTTTACCGCCAAGACTAGCGACTCTACTTGGACTAAATAAATCCATATGAATCAACTGCAAAGGTTTCGAAGTACTTACAGCATTGATGGATTTAAAAGAGGATCTATGTGCTTTGTTCTTTTCACAGTCAGCACATACCATGTCTCTCTTGAATGGAATTTCTGGGAGTCCTTTTACCAGCTTCTTTGTGTTCAGACGTGAGATAGTATCCATGTTTGCATGTCCTAGTCTCATATGCCATAGCCAGCTTTCATCTTGATTGGCTACTAGGCACCTTCCTGCATTATTAGTATTCTCCAAAAAGAAAACATAAATATTGTCTTCTCTAATCCCTTTATATACGGGATCACCAGATGACATATCATATATGGTACATTTATCTTTCACAAAATTGATACCATAACCATTATCTGCCAAATGACTTATGCTCAATAGGTTATGTTTCAATTCAGTTACTAGACAAACATCCTTTATTATTGGATAAGGAGAAATACCTACAGTACCATTACCTATAATATTACCTCTCAAGTTATTTCCGAAGGAGACGTATCCTTCTTTCTTCATCGATAGCGTAGCGAATAAAGATGCATCACCAGTCATGTGTCGCGAACATCCGCTATCGAGGATCCATTTGCTTCTAGCATGAGAGGGTTGAGGGTCCACCTACAAAACAAGTAGATGAATCCTTTGGTACCCATTTTCTGAAGGGTCCATGCTGATTAGCTTTAGGTCTCCAGACTAAAGTATGATTATCAACAAGCTTTCTTGCAAGACAATACTGTGATATGTGTCCGTGTGTACCACAATAAGTGCAAGTCAGTTTAGAACCAGATGTGGTTGAAACTGTGTTCACATGCTTGTTTGGTTTCTTGGAGAACCTATAAGTGAAAGCATGATGATAATCGTGTTTCTTCTGTGCTTTCTTGTTTTTAGTCCTCTTAGGTGTATGCTTTGCATTAGGACTAAAATTAGGCTGTGTCACAGGCATTTCCTGTTTGCCTAACTTGATTTCTAACTTTTTAGAAATCGCAATAGACTCTTCATATTTAGCAGTCATAACTGAGAGTCTCTGTTCTGTTACTAAGTGCATCCTCTTCTCTGTGTCATACAGTTTTTGTATCTTACCATAATCTCTTTCTTTTGAATAGTGAGGATAGCCTCATGATAGTCTACCTTGAGTTTGGCTATCTCTTCCGTGTTACCGGTAGTAGACGTCTCTTTAATATCTTGAATAAGATTGGACAATCTAGCTAACTCGGTTGTGTATGCCTTAATCTCTTTTCGAGATTGCTTATACTTGTCAAGCACATTTTTGTGTTCTTCAAGTAAATCGCTAAAGGCATTTTCTAACTCATCGAAAGTAAATTCATCATATAGAGGGTTTGAAGATACCTTGTCAAATGCCATAAGACAGACATTTGCATTTCCGCAGGGTCTATCCTCTTCTTCAGAATCACTGGCGTCGCTTTCATGCCAGATACTTGTGTTGGCATACTTTCGACCAGTTGTAGCTTTTCTGTTTGATCTTGATCTGTCATATGGACTGCTCTTCTTGGTAGCTGGACAGTCCTTCTTCATGTGCCCTGATTTCTTACATCCAAAGCATATGGTTTCATCTTCATTGCTTTCTTGGACGTCTTTCTTCTTTCTGCTTGTAAACTTTAGGTACTTTCTGAAGTTCTTCACAAGTAGGGCTTGTTCATCACCACTTGAGGATTCTTCATCGGAATTATTGTATGTCGGCTTTCTTGCATGAGCTTTGAAGGCAATAGTTTTCTCCTTTGGTGTTGCTTCTTCAAAATCTTGCAAGTCGAGTTCATGGGTCATGAGCTTGCCCATCAAAGTCTCCAACGACATTGTGGTGAGGTCGTTTCCTTCAATAATTGCTGTGGCCTTTGGATTCCAATTCTTTGTTAGAGCCCGCAGCACCTTTCTAATCTTCTCGTGATTGCTGTAATCTTTACCAAGAGATTGCAGAGGATTAGTTATATCAAGGAAATGAGTAAACATCTGTGTAATTGACTCACCGGGTTTCATCTTAAAAGATTCATATTCCTGAGTCAGTCTACTAATTTTGGATTCTTTCACTTGGGAAGTCCCTTCATGGGTTACCTCAAGAAGTTTCCAAATTTCGTGAGACGTCTTGCAGGTTGAAACTCTGTTGAACTCGATTTTGTCAATTGCACAGAATAGTGCATTGATGGCTCGAGCATCAAGACTAGCCTTTGCTTTTTCAGCATCGGTGTACTTGTCATGCGGCTTTTCCATAAGAATACCTTCAACCACTGTAGGTGGTGGTTTCTTATACCCATCAATGACTATTGACCAAAGATCAAAATCTAGAGACTTAAGAAAGAAAGTCATACGTGTTTTCCAGTAAGTGTAATTTGTTCCATCAAATAGGGGAGGTCTATTTGTGGATTGCCCTTCACCGTTGAATATAGATTTCACGGCTGCCATATATCTACTCTCTAGGGTATGTTATATAAGAATATAACCAGCTCTGATACCAATTGTAGGACCGTTTCGCACCTCTAGAGGGGGGGTGAATAGAGTACGTGTGTGCAACGGAAATAAAATTACCAATTAATAATTTAAACTATGGCAATGATGTAAGAGCAGTAAGTAAAGAAAGGAGAATCAAACTCAGTAACACAGCGATGTATACTGGTATCCCTCTGAGAGGACTAATCCAGTCTCGAGTACTCTTGCTCGATGTTAATCCACTAAAGGCACAAGCTTTAACTGAGTGCTTGCAACTCTTACACCACCGTGCTTGTTGACGAGTGCACGACCAACTCCAACACACACCGTGCTTGATGACGAGCGCACGACCAGCTCCACAACGAGAATTTGTTGTTGAAACTTGACGACCTCTTTACAACTCTGAATAACCAAAAGACTTCTAAATCAATCTGATAGTACTGGCTTTTGGCTAAGAGATGTGTAGGTGAGATTTGAAAATCTTGGATCGTTTAGAAAACACTTGAATAATAGAGAAGAGAAGATGAAGAATGAATTGATGTTTTGAAGTGAAAAGTTCTTCTCTATTTATAGGTGTTTTCATCAACCGAACTCGGGCAGAACTCGGGCAGAGTTCGGGTGCAAATATCTCGCAAAATAGACGTTGCTCGCAGATTTGGAGGCAACTGAAGTTTGAATACAAACTGACCGAACTCGGTCAGAGTTCGGACCGAACTCGGGCCGAACTCGGCTGGGAGTTCTGTCAGGAGATATTTTGAAATTCTTTTGTAAAAATAGTTTTCAAACTGGTTTTTGGTTATTTGTAAAATCATTTGAAAAGAATATTTTCGAAATATGTTTTTGAAATATTTGTAACCGAAAATAGGAAAGGGTAAAAATAGGTTTCTAGAAAGGAGGACAATTTTAACCCTAAGCCAGTATTACCATAATTGATTTTACAAAGTAATTCCTAGACTCAATAAAATGTAAAATACAGAATAAAAGTAGAAAAGAGTCTTCAGAAGATTTTGATGACTTTGACGCTTTGATTTATGCAGTACATCGTCCGTTGAATATGATTTCATGCATCCTGAAATAGTTAGCAGCATTTTCTATATTTTGTGTATTGACTAAAGTATATGTTGATTATCGAAATCGGGTGTGACCATGGAATGGGCCAACATATATATATATATATATATATATATATATATATATATATATATATATATATATATATATATATATATATATATATATATATATATATATATATATATATATATGTATATTATATATTTATATACATATATATATATATTAAAATATATATATATATATATATATATATATATATATATATATATATATATATATATATATGTATATATATATATTTTATATATAAATAAAAATAATATATATATATATATATATATATATATATATATGTATATATATATATATATATATATATATATATATATATATATATATATATATATATATATATATATATATATATTAATGGGGTTATTTTATATGAATAAATATACGTATATGTGTATAAATATATGTAGGTGTATATGTATGTATGTATGTATGTATGTATGTATGTATGTATGTATGTATGTATGTATGTATGTATGTATGTATGTGTGTATATATATATATATATATATATATATATATATATATATATATATATATATATATATATATATATATATATATATATATATATATATATATATATATATATATAAGGGTTAAAGGAAAGAAAGAAAAGAAAAAAAAAATCAAATATACAAACAAACACACGCACCCGCGCACACAAAAAAGGCAAAGCAGTAGTATATAAATATATAAAAGGGTTAAAGGAAAGAAAGAAAAGAAAAAAAAATCAAATATACAAACAAACACACGCACCCGCGCACACAAAAAAGACAAAGTAGCAGCAGCACCAGCTAGCAAAGTCCGAGCGGCCCCCACCCCGTTTCTATATATATACCCGATCGAATCCATATGTATAATATATATATATTTTTTTAGAGAGAGGAATTTTCACAAAAATCCAAACCCTAGCCGTCACCCCCCAACCCAACATGCACCCCGATATCGCCGTCGACCAACCCGCGGCCGTCCATCGCTGAAAAATGCGCAACGAGCAGCCCACTCGCGTGCGGAAACTGTCAGCGAAGGGCCAACTTTGGAAACAGATTTCTCCTTCCTCGCTCCGTTGTTTTGCGAACCACTTGGTCAGGTATGATCCCAACATATACGACTTTAATTTTCTTCAAATAGTTCGTGCCGATTCGCATCATGTGCGACGAAAAACGAGTTCCAAAATCGAGAAAAAATTCGATTTTTTGGGTTTAGAAACTGTCCCGAAATCCCAATTTTGTGGCCTATTTGCGACCAGCGTGTTGTGAGTTTTCAAAATCGGTTTGAAGAGACTTATAGACAACCTATCACTACAAGAAAAGAGACCTTTTACGACATTACAATTAAGGCATACTTAAAATAGTATGTCGTAAATGATTTTTTACGACATACAATTTAGAGAATGCCTTAAAATTACCTAGAATAAAATTTATTCTACTATTTACGACGTACACTGGATGCCTTAACGTGTATACTAAAGAAGGCAGACATTGAATGTTGTAAAAGTCTTTATTAAACTTTTAACGACGTATTTTGAGTGCCTTAATAGTTTACAAAATAAGGCACACAATAAATGTCTTAAAATCTGAAAAAGTGGGGGCGCCAAAATTTTCACTTCCCTCCAAAGCCCGCTTAGACCCGATCAGTAAAAGTCTTACATATACAAAAGTTTCCTTCTCCCGTGACCTCCCCTCGTGTAGAAGAGGAAAAACAAAAGTTTCCTTCAGAAATCCTCTCCTTCAGAAATCCTTCGCCCGTGACCTCCCCTCGATTTCGTTGATTCCTCCGCCACCCTCTCGAGAAGGTTTGTTCCATCTCCATAAGCAATTTTGTGTTAAATCATAAGCATTATTCTGAAAGAGGAATTTTTTCCCCTATTTTAGGCTTTTATTTTCCTAATTTTTTAGGGTTTATGATGCGAGTTCATAATCATTCTGAAAGAGGAATTTTTTTCCTTCTTCATCCTCGTGACCTAGGTTATCGGAGTGCCAGTGCTACAAATCCGTCCCTTCGAGTCAGTATAGAAGAGGAATTTCTTCTCCATCCTCGACAAAATCGACGAGTGCAGCCGATTCCTCCGCCACCTCGACAAAATCGACGAGTGCAGTCGATTTCTCCACCCTCTCGAGAAGGTCTCGAGAAGGTCTGGTTCCATCTCGTCTACTTCTTCTTCTTATTTTGATTTTCCTTCAAGTTTGTGTTAAATCATAAGCAATATTCTTATCTCCCAATAATTTTCCCTATTTTAGGCTTTTATTTCCCCAATTTTTTAGGGTTTATGATGCGAGTTCATAATCATTCGTATTTGAGTTTTAGGGATTTAATTTTTTAGGGTTAACTCTATGCATACATTTCGTAAATAAGATACGAAGGGGCAGTAAAACCTCATGAGCAGATAGTACATACATATATGGACTGAACGGATTATAATAGTTGTTGAAGGGCACTCTCTTGTTGTTTCGATCATCATACACATTCTCTATGGTGCTATGGTGTTATGAGGAACTTGTATTATGGAGGCAAGGTTATGAGAAACTGACTTTATAGAGGCAAATATGTTCCCGGTGACACTCAATTGTCTACCTTGATGAGTCACTCGTATTCGGGTTCCATCTTCTCAACAAATACTTTTTGTCTAGTTATTTACTAGACATGGTTGTTATCTTTACTGCTGAATTCAATGCTTTACTATAAATGGACATGGCTGGGATCTCCTTGATCCCATCCTTTGTCTCAAAAAACCAGCAAATACTATATTTTTAGGTGGGCGTACATATGGTACCTACCTTGGATGCCAATACTCCTGCTTATCCTAGTTTAACATAGAAAACATATAATATGAAGAGAATTCAATCATAGAGGCATGGGAGAATGGTATCTTATAAGATATTAATAAAAATATTTAGATCAAAAAAACTGACACCTCCATTTCCTATAGGTTGCCTATATCATCATCAACCAGATGAAATATCAGCTAGAACAAAGGAAAAAATGTTTCTGCAGAGTTATGTATATTTCATGACGATAAAGATATAAATGGAACTAGATTAGTGCTTCTGTTAAGGCTTCCTACCCATAATTGACTGTTGTTTATAGTAAATTGCTCTGCATCTTTCCAGAAGGAAGAAATATATATCCACCAGTTATGGATGAAAGAAATAATTGCTGCCCAAGATGACTCTTTGGGAGATATAGGAATACTCGGATGCAGACCTTTTTGAACTTGGTCCACAGCTTCATTTGGAACGACTTTCATTATGCTACTGTCGACTACATTTTCTGTCTGAGGTTCATTAACTTCTTTATCATTTTCGAAATGTATGCATAGAGTTAACATTCCCCAATTTTTGTGTAACTGCGTGATCTTCAATACACCATTGATTATTTTTCTCTAATACAGCCTCGAAACCTCTTGCACAGGTTCAAGCCCGACATGTGAACCAAAAATCAGTCATAATATCTAAAAGACATGGTCTCTGTTAGTATGAAGAGTCTCTCAAAATTACATCCATTTCTTGTGACTGCAGAGCATATAGTGTTTTTTTAGTGTCTTTCAAGTGTGCTATTATCAGCTGTTATGTTCTTATTATGACACTGATAGTAGGCTTCTTTGCCCTCGAGGTGTTATTTCCTGTGTCTTTCTTGTTCTCTGGAAGCTTGAAGTTCCCTGCAGAAACTGATGTTATTTTAAGGCAATACGAACACATGCCTCGTTTGTCAATCCGCGAGCCAATTTTCGTTTCTGAAAATGGGCTCCGGAAAGTGCACCTCGAACTTTCTTTAGGGTGGTTATTCTCTCTTTTTTGTCATATTGTGTGTTTATTTGTACCTTAATGATATGATCCTCATTCAAAAGTTTTTTTTCTCCCTTATGAAAGTTACATCTGTTGTTGACCATCACAGCTCCTTGGGTCATACACAATGGACAAAGATTGGATACACTTTAGAAGGTTACTATTTATTCCTTAAAACCATAAATATTAACATACTTGTTGCTTGTTATTAATATTAGATTATGTTTGGGGTTTGTCTTTATTTGTAGAGATTCACAAGCATATCAAAATGGAGCACGCAAGTTTGCTGATACAATTCAAGCTAGTAAGGGAAATCCAGAAAAAATTCAGTGTCCCTGTTGTCGATGTTTAAGTCATCGATTTCACCATTTTGATATGGTTTATGAGCACTTAGTCATATTTGGGATGGATCCTTTATATGATAAATGGATCTTTCATGGTGAAAGCTCTACTGCAACCAGAGACGAAGATATAGAACTACCCGAAGCATATAAAATGTTTAGAGATGCAAACTTTGATTATGATCTTTTTGATGACAATGATAATAATACAGAACCTGCACATGAAAGAAGAGATGCAAATTTTGTAAATCTTGTGGAGGAGGCTGAACTTCCTTTATATGCTGGATCTACTTACACAAAGATGGCTGCAGTTGTTGCCCTATATAAGTATAAAGCTCGACATAGTCTCACAGACAGCGGTTTTAATGAACTTCTTGAGATACTTGGCAAAATTTTACCTCAAGACAACAAACTTCCTGATTCTTTATATTCAGTAAAGAAGATGCTTAAAGATTTTGATCTAGGCTATGAGAAGATACATGCTTGTGTTAATGATTGTTGTTTATTTAGAAAGGAAAAAGAACATATGGAGACATGTCCAAAATGTGGGGCTTCACGGTGGAAAGTTGATGTGCGCACGAAAAAGATTCAATATAGAGTTCCTGCGAAGGTGTTGAGGTACTTTCCTGTAATTTCAAGATTTAGAAGAATGTTTAAATCACCTGAAAAGGCAGAACAATTAAGATGGCATGACACTCACAAAAGTCAGGATGGAAAGATGCGACACCCTGTTGATTCAATGGCCTGGAATATGATCGATACTAAGTGGCCTGATTTTGCATCTGATCCCCGTAATCTAAGGCTTGGTCTTGCATCAGATGGATTTAATCCTTTCGGTGATCGTAGTACTCAATATAGTTGTTGGCCTGTGATTTTGGTTGCTTATAATCTGCCCCCTTCCTTATGCATGTCAAAGGAAAACTTGATGTTGACGTTACTAATCCCCGGACCTAAGCAACCAGGAAATGACATAGATGTATACTTGGAGCCACTTATAGAAGATTTGAAAGAGTTATAGAGCAATGGTGTGAATGTTTTTGATTCATTCAGTAAATCCATATTTAATTTGAAGGCTATTTTAATGTGGACAATAAATGACTTTCCGGCCTATGGAAATTTATCTGGATATTCCACAAAGGGTAGAGCAGCTTGTCCCATATGTGGAATTGAGACATCTTCAAGATGGCTGACTCATTGTCAGAAGCATGTATATATGAACCATAGACGATTTCTTGCCCACAATCATCAATTTCGATTAAAAAAATCTTGGTTTGATGGAAATGAAGAACATAGAAGGAAGCCTAGAGCACTAACAGGTTCAGAAGTTTTTGATGTGGTAAAGAACCATGTCAATAATTGGGGAAAACCAAAAAAAGAAAAGAAGAAAAGGAAGAAGAAGCAACAACAGCCAAACATTGATACAATATGGCCTTGGAAGAAGAAATCGATTTTTTTTGAGTTACCTTATTGGAAGGTACTATCATTACCCTATCTCTTTATGTATCTCTCTCTCTGAAAATAAGTTTTCTTTTCATTTATGAATATAATTTTTTTATATGATGTTTCAGAGTTTGCTATTGCGACACAATTTGGATGTGATGCATATTGAGAAGAACATTTGTGAGAGCATCATTGGCACACTCTTGAGTATAAAAGGGAAAACAAAGGATGGACTAAGTTCTCGTAGAGATATGGAAGAAATGGGCATAAGAAAAGAACTACATGCTGAAGAAATTGGAAATAAATTTCGATGGGCAGCGGGCTCTTTTAATTTATCAAAGTCGGAGAAGCAATTATTTTGTGCAAGAATTGCAAATTTAAGATTACCTGATGGTTACGGCTCCAACATTTCAAATCATGTGTCATTGCAAGATACCAAGATTATAAATCTCAAGTCTCATGATTGTCACATTCTGCTCCAACAAGTATTGTCAGTAGCATTAAGAGGACTTCTACCAAAGGGTACGAGAACTGCAATATTTCGACTTTGTTCATTTTTTAATGAATTATGTCAAAGAGTGATCGATAAAAACAGATTGGAGGAACTAGAAACTGAAGTTGCAGAAACTTTGTGCTTATTAGAAAGGTTTTTTCCTCCATCCTTTTTTGATGTTATGGTGCATCTCACAATTCATCTTGCACGAGAAGCTCGAATTGGTGGGGGGGTACATTTTCGTTGGATGTACCCATTTGAGAGGTAATAGTATATATTTTAAATTAATAATAAACTTATGAATTATTCTATACTCTTCTAAGATTTGCTTTTAATTAGATCTATGAAGGTACTAAAAGGATATGTTAGAAATCGTTCAAGGCCTGAAGGATGTATAGCAGAAAGATATCTTGCGGAAGAGTGTTCAAGTTTTTGTAGTGGGTTCATAAAGCAAGCTGCTGAAATTAGAGCTCAATATAGACGCAATGATGATCTTGAGAATGAAACTAGCCGAGAAGGGAGACCAATTTCTAAAGGAAAAACAATGAGTATGTCCTCTGACATGCTAGAGATAGCCCATCGTACTGTTTTGTTTAACAGTTCTGAAGTCGAACCATACATTAAGTAAGTATTCTACCAATAATAATTCTTTTGACTTAAAATTTTCACTTTGTGAGTTCTCATTTACCTGTACTTTAATATCAGAATGCATCTAGAGGAACTTAAGCATTTGGATAGGCGTCTTTTGAAGAATGAAAGTCTGCTACAAAAGAGACATACAGAGGCTTTCATAGGATGGCTAGCAAATAAGGTCAGAACAGGCCAAGTTGACAGTATGTCGAGCACACTAAGATGGCTAGCATGTGGACCGAGAAAGGATGTAATGTCATTCTCAGGTTATGTCATCAATGGTCATCGATTTCATACAAAAGATGCAGAAAAGAGCACACAAAACAGCGGTGTCTCAATTGAAGCAGAAACAATTTGTCGATCTAGTGCAAGAGACACATCTCTTGTCACTGGAAGTGTAACTTATTACGGAGTTATTAGAGACATAATTTTGCTTGACTACTACAATATTCAGGTTCCTTTATTTCAATGTGATTGGGCAAACATAGAAAATGGTGTCAAAGTTGAAGAGGGATTTACATTGGTTAACCTTCACCAAGGGCAAAGTCAATTTGAAAGAGATCCGTTTATTTTAGCTTCACAAGCAAAGCAAGTATTTTATTCAAGAGATACCGATGCATCCCATTGGTATGTTGTTCTAAGAGCACCACCACGAGGTTTTTACGAGTTAGAAAGTTCTGAAGAGAGTACGTACATGCCATGCGCACCACTAGATGTACTACAACTTGATCCGAATCTTGATGGTGAAGGTTATGTAAGGCTTGATTGTGAGAAGGTGACTTCGGATGAGGTAAATAATTACTATTTTTATACGAATCATAATTATGATTATCCCTAACTTGCTTTTCTATTTCATTTTTATGAATGTATGGGTGCCTATAAGGCCTACTGCACATAGGAAATGCACCTGGCACTAAAGGAATGGGGTGGTCATAACTTCTTTTGGTAGGTTGGTCAGTTGGCTCCTCAAATAGAGAGTCATACCTTTCTAGTAGTGCCACTAATTCCTCACCGTTTACTTAGTCTTCTGTAGTCAAGACTCGTGAACATAATTGAAGAACAAAGACTTGAGCCTTCTGCCTTAAATCTTTGTTAACAGGTTCCATCAACCGACTGTTGTCACTTTTGATCCCATTAAATTGTTGGACCACTCCCTGAACTGTAAACTTCATTTACAGTTCCTGGAAATTCCATATTATGCCCCCCAAGGTACTCAACCAATTTGCCCCTAAATAATGTGGCACCCTTTGATATGCAATTGGAGTAGGTTGGCTGTGATCTTCTTTTCCTAGCATTCAATTATCACTCCTCTGTGCAACCTGCTACATCCATTCATTTCAAAGGTGAAACTTTCCCATTCATTTCAAAGGTGAGACTTGTTATGTTTGTAACCTGCTGCTGTAACCTGCTGCATCCATTTTATAAAGTATACCATGACTAGTGAGTCTAACAATCCCATTCATTTCAAATGTTGAGAAAATGAAACTTTATGCTGCTGTAACCTGCTGCATCCATTTTATCTAAGTATCCCTGTGTACTGTTGTTACATAAACACAAATGTGCTTGTTACATAAACTGACCTTTGCTATAAACACAAATGTTGTGTACTGTTGTTACCATTAGTCCTCATGAATTGAAAGGGTTTGATTGGGGACATATATAAAGAGAGTGATAATATTATTGCCACTTTATACCATTCTTTACAATGCACTGTTATTTGATAACAGTTAGGAATGGAAGAAACGAGACAATATGCAGTGTGTTTTCTTCCTTCATGCACTCCTTTGTAGTACTTTTGCAGGGTGCTTTTTTCCCTTCCTAATAATTGTAGAATACCCTTTATGTATCTTTTGGGTAATCTAGGATCAAAACTTTTGACTAAGATTGGTTTCGAGAGAACTATTTTGTAGTTTCAACACTGTGATCAGTGTCCGATGCAAAATACAACCCATATTATTAGTTCAAATAATGTAATTTGAGTTTAAGGACACTTGATATCACACATTCACACTGGTTTACTCCCACCACATTTCGTTTTCCTGTCATCCAAAATGTGCTTGTTACATAAACTGAAACTAAGTTTCATATTGACATCTTTATTCACTCTTTGATTTATTTATATTTAAGTTCTTGGTTGTTTTCTGCAGGTCATCTGACCCAGAGGCTGTTGTAGGTCTATTCAGAAACTTGTGAACATGTCGGGATCTGGTGAGGTAAGCTCCATTTGTCTTTATAGTCATTTTTAATAATATCTTGGTGAAAAACTTATAGTTCTTATTAATGGCTTCTTATATGAAGTGTTCAAAAAAAGGTGCTAAAAGAGGAGAGAAACAACGTTTAGCTTCCATATCGGTTTCCATGCAAAGAGGAAATGAATGTGTAAGAATATCAAATGGAGACTCCAACTCTCCATCTAACATGGAACATAATATACCAAATGACCAAAATCAGTCAAGTTCTACTGTACCTGAGAAGAAGAAAACTAGGGGTAAATCAAGAATGGATCATATTCGTATGAGAAAAAATCCTGTTCCGGTCGATTTCAATGACAGGGGTCAACCAATTGGAGATACTGCAGCTGAATTTGCTAGTTTTCTAGGCTCGACAGCAAGAGATTTAGTTCCAGTGACAATGGATAAATGGACAGATCTTTCTGATGATTTTAAACATCAAATATGGGAGAGCATCACGGTAATATTTTTCTGTCATAATTATGTGTTTTTGAGATGTAGTTATGTACTTATATTTTTATTGTTGGCTATCTTTTTCTTATAGCAAAAATTCATCCTTGATGGCTGCCACAAGACATATGTATTCCAAAAGTTAGGAAGATATTGGCGTGATCATAAATCTAATTTGATGAAAGGTGTGATGGAGCAAGCAAAAGTTGTAGGTCTACCACGAGCAATGGCCCTCATGAAACCTGACAATGTACACTTCTTTAAAGATTGGAAGGCTTTTGTAATGAAGAGAAGTGCTCCCGAATTTAAGGTAAGTATAGTTGGTTTCATTATATGTTTTGTTCTTAATAATTATTATTGCTATATGACACAGATTTCAAATATAATACAGGAAACAAGTGAAAAGTTTAAGAAGATGAGGAAAAGTCAAATTTTGTTGCATACAACGAGCCGTAAGGGATATGCTCGTCTAGAGGAAGAAATGGTAACTCATCTTTGGTTAATTTTTACTCATCTTTTGTTAACTCAAAACAAGTGAAAAGTTTAAGAAGATGAGGAAAAGTCAAATTATTATCGCCTTATTAATTTTTACTCATCTTTTGTTAACTCAAAACATATATTGCAGCGTCAACAAAGTGATAATCCTAGTTCAATACACAGAGTTGATGTTTGGATCAAGGGACATAAGAGGAAGATCGGTACATTGAGTTCAGAGGCTCAAAAAATTCTGGTTTGTTTTCGTCTATTTATTTTATCATTTGGTTATTCACTTATAACGTTCTAAATTATCTATTGTTCTATTTGTTATTAGGATGAAGTAGAAGATATTCATAAGTCAGCGACACCATTAGAAAAAAGTTCTCTTCAAGATGATGCAGTTTCAAAAGTAATTGGCCCTGAACGAAGAGGAAAAGTAAGAGGACTTGGTTTTGGTGCGACTCCTTCAAAAGTAGATGGCCAAAAATATCATCGGGATAAATTCAGTAGATTAGAAAATGAGTTTAATGAATTAAAAGCTTATGTTAAAAGCATTGTTGACAAGGTTGTTGTGAATGATAACACTGTAAGTTTTTTTCTACTTCGACACATCTTTATTCTTTGTTATGAACCAACTTGTTCAATAGTTAATGTATTTTTCATTCATGTAGCAAACTGCAAACTCAAACCCGATGAGCAAGGCTAACTCAAACTATGGGGTTGAAAGTTCTGACAATCGTGAGAGAGCTGAAACAAGGAGGGAAGAAGTAAATAAAGAAATTCCAAGTTCTCCTATCACTGGGACAAAATGCAAATTGTTGAATTGGGAAACAGGTTTAGAAGTTGTGGCAATTGGCGAGATTGCATCTACAAATCCCAAAGATTTGGTCCATCATGTGGCTATAGGACAAGAGTGCTATAAAGTTTGGGTGCATGAAGTTATTGATTTTGGGTTGACTTTATATCGGCCGACCCGTGAATTTTTTTTCCTACATGAGGCTTTATCAAGTACGGTCGCGTGGCCTATCAAGTATATCAAATTCGACTAGTGGTTTGTGTCATTTTGAGGTAATATTTACACAATTTTGGTGGAGATTGACAATTTCATAGGAACTTATCATATTATTATTGAAGCATAGCTGATATAGTTCACAATTTTGGTGGAGATTGGTAATTCCTTGTACATTTCAAAAAATGTACTGCTAATATAGTTCAAGATTGTTGTTACTTTCCAGAGAAAATAATGAAAAACATCAACCATGTTACCATGGTGCTCATGTCCACTATGTACACGAGCTTTTTGACCGACTAAGAAAAGTGATAGGAATGTTATATATATGTGAAGATGCACCTCTTTCACTTGACTTCTCTTTCAGCAGTTAATCCTATTCAGGTTACATTGTTCGATTGGATTTTTTTTCCTTTCATATTTAATTGATTATTAGCTTGATTTTCTGATGACATTGACAAGGAAATTACAAAATGTAGCAGCATTAGCAACAATAGAAAAGTTATAGGAATGATTATGCTGAGTCTCTAGGGCTAGCTAAAAGATTCATTCATCTAGGAGTGAGAAAGTTATATACTGTCTTTAGTCTGACTAGGTGACCCTCTTTATATCTGAGTTTGTAATTGGTAGCCTAAAGATAAGACCTTGAACACAGTACATGAAACTTCTTTTATCAATGAATTTTTGATGTTTAATTTGATATTTTGTGCATAATAGCTCTTATCTTTAGTATAAATTTAGCTGCTTTTGATGCATAGATAGTTTTATAGCTTCCAGCTCTGTTCTTTCTGTAGTTCCTCGTATCCACTGTTTTTAATACGACATGACATGGTGGGACAGATGCAACACCTATTTTGTTGTGTCCTAGTGTATTTTGGAGTGTCTGGGTTGTGTCGCATACGTGTATGACATGATACGACCCACACCTTTGGAATGTGCTTGCTTCCTAGTTTTTTCGTTGTGATCAATGCAGAGTTCTTCTTTTATTCAAGTATGTTCTTCTTACAGATAATAATGTGTGTTTGTTTTTGACAAACTGGTTTCAGGTCTGGCGGATCATGATAATTACCACGAGTTCTGTCGACTTTTATGCAGGTTTAAAGTAAACTACTAGGTACTATATTAGTCAAAATATACTAGTTTAGATATTTTTCTTTTTGACACATTACCAATATATTGCATGCATATAGGGTCTCAATATCTCAACTCATCATCTATGATTTATTCTTGGAGGTCATCAATCTGTATTGTACCAACTAGTTAATTCAAGCATTTAAATTTCATATATTTTTTATATGCATAATGTTAGGTTTGCAAACAGAAATAAAATGATCATACCTGAGTTCACTCTAACTAATACATCTTTCACATGGTGCATTCTATAAGTGGGCCCAATTGTTTACTGTTAGTACTGATGCATACCTAGCCATCTCCTTATACTTGGTGAATATGGATTAAATAAAGGGAGGCAGGAGAATTAGTAAAACAGAGAATGGACTGAAACATAGAAAATTGGATAACAGAGGACAGGGCTTTACTGGTCTTTCGATGATGCTTACCTGGGTTCTTAACTAGGCTGGGATAGGCCTTCAAACTGCTGTTTGCAGTTGTCACACTGAAATGCACTTCCCTTTCCTTGCATGCCTACGAGTTTGGTTACTAACATTTACTGGTTTCAACCATTTTGTATGGGAAAACTGAAAACGCAAAATGCTCGAGGAGGCACCGGTTGTGGTTTTCGATTTGAAATGGAACTTTTCAAATAGGAACCATGCTGGCCTAAAATAAATATGATTTAGACTGTCCAGAGATAATTGTAGAAGAGTATAGAATCATATCTATATTTTAATAATTAAGTATGTAGACTCTTACAAAAAGTTATATAAATAGAGGTGCTTCCTCCTCATTTTGTTTACAACAAGCATTATAAGCTCAGTGTTACAAAAATAAATGCCTACAACGAGCATTATAAGCTCAGTGTTACATACATGATACATACATTTCCAAATAAATGCCTACATAATCTCCTATATTGCACTAATATGGGTAAGGATACGGATACTATTTGCCCGTGTCCATGTATCATAGCTTGTCACTGTGGTTCACAGAAATGTGGGTATAGCTGATATAAATTAAATCAAGAATCTAAATGCTAATTAACCCTGTAGGACTGATCGGTCATGTACCTATCCTAGTCAGCCCATGCCACCTTGTCTTTTTTTATATTTCCATATATAGCATATAATCAAAGTGGTACACGTACAGTTATGTCGATACAATCTCTTACTTTCGGTCATGTTGCTGTGGTGAATCACCCAATCTTTCCCTTTAACTATTTTCACCAGTCTTGTCTTAGTCAAACTCATTCTTTCAAAGGTTTCCTTCAAGCAATCATCTCTCATTATTCATCTGTTGATCCTATCTATGTATGATCTTTCAGTTGCTCTTCTATTTTACTTTTTTTATATCTGTATGATCTTTTTTTTCATTATTCATCTGTCAAACTCATTACTTTTTTCTATCTATGTATGATCTTGAGATTGCTGAGGATTTTAGGAATGTTGATGATGATCAAATAGTTAATAACATGGGAAGTAGACGGATGTGGGAATGTTGTGTTTTTTCTCAAATTTTTGATATAGCAAAGTGAAAGCTGAGCAATGCATAATACTTTATGCGCGCTGTCTGCACTTTATGTGCAACTGGGGGCCTAGGTGCCACATCCTCCTGTGATAGGTATCCTGCTGCATCCATTCATTTCAAAGGTGAAACTTTCCCATTCATTTCAAAGGTGAGACTTGTTATGTTTTGTAACCTGCTGCTGTAACCTGCTGCATCCATTTTATGGAAGTATACCATGACTAGTGAGTCTAACAATCCCATTCATTTCAAATGTTGAGAAAGCTCTGGTTCACATAGATCTATATTTCCATGCGCAAATATATCATTGTTTTGCACAACTTTCATCCTCAAACAGACAGTTTTGACATGCATATACTGCAGAATATTAACAATCAGATTTTATTTCCCCCTACACTATTTCAGAAAGAAAAACTAGTTATGTCCAAAAGTAAATCAGAACATGACTCTTCAATTCATAGCACCCTATCCGTCATAGGCTCTATTCACACATACTATATCATTCATTCCAAAATCTTCTGTTCTCATCTCACTTAATTCCCCTCTCCTGGTATACTCAGACACAAAATTGATTGTGTAATGTGTTATACTTGAAGTATAATACTTCTATATAGTCATAGTACGCAACGATAGGTACTGCAGTGATTCAAGCTGATAAGTCAAAATCCTCGAGACTAAACTACAATCCGAACTGTTGCCCACAAAACTAAGCTCCCATATTCTTAACTCGTAAAGTTTCCAATTTACAAGGATCCATTTTCTTAACTGAGAATATAAAACAAGGAAACCCCTGACACGTAGTTAAGGGTGCAGGATAGTCGAGTTTAATATGTACAAAACTAGCGCCTGATCCTTTCTGCTAATTAGATTTTTTTTTTAAATATATAACATGCTCAAGCTTGATCATTCTATGTGTCTAGAAGTAGCCATGATGATTCTGTACACGTTTAATAATCTAAATAGCTCTTGAAGACCATTTTGGAAAACAGGGTAAAAATCCATACTAAATAGTAAATAGAAACGCAGATTAAACCGCAAACAAATTGCTATACAATAAGTATGAAGGAACCGGCAGATGTTATCTGCGATCTATTTAATATCAGTAAAAATTAGGAAGCAAAATTTTCACTAGTTGGTCATATGGGGGATATTACATACGATTCCGTATCCCAAGTGATACAAGTTCACCAAAGGCTGCAAATGGAAAAGCAAGAAGATTTGCTTCCTACCTCAGTGGTTAATCATTAACAATAGGGATGCCAGAGAATCTGTAGAAACTATAGCTTACATTATTTTGTCCAATATTAGTGAATATCAGTTGTAGAAACTATAGCTTACAACAAAGTCGGTTTGGCAGATACATCAGATACAAGGCAAATATTGGAATTTTGGGGAAACGCCAGATCTGGTTGGCCCAAAATGGCTGAAGATTGGAGGACAATTATGATTATGACCATTTTTTCCCCAAAATGGATCAACCAGGGGTGTAGCTAACTGATCCAGTGACAATGGATCAACCAGGGGTGTAGCTAACTGATCCAGTGACAATGGATCTCAGGAGATGACACGATACAAAAACAGAATTTATTGTATACATATATAAACATATAAACCCGTGTAACATAAATATATGTCAGAAATTAATGAAATGTCTGTAGATTGCATAATCAAGATGCTCATATCAACTACCTCTTTTGCTTTTGTGTAGGTTGCAGACATGGGATGAGAGATTGTCAGACAGAGGGCAAGTTATGCTGGTGAAGATGGTGGGCTAGTTGTTGTTCGACACTATGTTTTGATGTATAAATTTTGGGTTTGGATCATTAGATATTAATGTTTAAGTGAAAGTTTGCTTTTTCGTAATTGCTACATAAATTTTGGATTTGGATCATTAGATATTATTGTCTAAGTGAAAGTTATGCTTTCTCGTATTTGCTGGATAAACTTAGGATTTGGATCATTACTTATTATTGTCAAAGTGAAAGTTATTATTTTTTGTAATTGTTGGATCATTTGATATTATTTTTCGTAATTATATCTTGTTGGATCAATGTTCTTTTGTGGTTTGTTGTCAATGGTAAAATTGATTACTATTAAAGCATGATTTGTTTTTTTAAAAAAAAATTGAAGAGAAATTAAGGCGTGCATAATATGTCCTAATTTATGTGTATTCAGTACTTTTTACGACATACGTTATATGTCATAATATCTGTGCATTAAAGAGTAATTGATGTCTAGTTTATACTTTCCACGACATACAAGAAATGTCGTAATTTTGTGTATACACGGCATCCATTGCATGCCGTACAAACAGTGTATTCACGGCATACATGGAACGCCGTAAAAACTAGTGACTTTTTACGACGCGGGCAAATACGGCTTTCACTGCGGCATACATTGAACGCCGTAAATACTTTTTACGGCATACTTTGAACGCCGTAAAAACCAATATTTCTTGTAGTGTATAGTGCTTTAAAACCTTTTTTGTAGAACTGAATTTCTTGCACTGTACAGAAAGTTATTAATTTGTGAAGTTGGAGAAAAAACTGATTTTCAAAAGTGGATTTTTAGAAAAAAAATTGTCCCGATACGCCGTCCGTCCCGTCAATCCGGGCGACGTGGTCACGAATCGAAAGCATCAAAAGGTGCGTATCGACTTCGTGGTCGTGTGGGCTTTGACGGAATTCAAATTGGTCGCGTGTGCGCGACGAATTTGATACGTATTCGTCAAAAATTCACTGTATCGGCCTTTTTGCATATTTGTTAATTACTTTGTGCACGCTCGTCATATTGAGACGAAACTTGCGCCAACAGGACCGTATTATTTTTCTGGTCCTGTATGCCAAGTTTGGTCCGATTCTGAGACCGTTGATCGGGACGCCATTTTGGCGGACCCACAATCCCACTCAACGGGTGATTTTGTGCACAGCCGACCGAAATCCAATATTGGACATACCGTTGGGTTCGTCTCATCAAACCGGACCTGTAGACATATAGTTTGATGACTTTGGAGACCGTAAATTCTGGCACATTTTTCGATACAAAGTGGGTCCAACGGCGGACACCATTTTGACCCAAAATTACCGTTTTGTCCCTGTGTCCAGAATTAGACTTATGGGTAGGCATTTCTAGCTAATTTGACCATTCAGAGAATGTTGGTAAAGTTTGTTTCATCATTATGAGACTGTTGTGTGAGTTGACCGTTCGTGGCTCATTGAATTGGTTGTAGTTTCGATTTTCTCAGCTCAGGACGACAGGCGAGTACATTCTCTGATAGTTTTTATTGTCTTGATATCTACTATATCCAATTCAGTTGTAGTGTTATACTTGATTCTTGACACGAGGATACACGGACTAGTATACGTGAATCTTGACATGAGATGTCATTCCTGATTTACCTGGTATATGAGTACATTGTTCGATATTGTTTCATGTACTTGTATAGACACCGATTTGGGAGTGGGCTGGCCCCCTGCTCTTCGAATCCCATGTCATAACCTGTCATATCTGGATTCATTATACTACTCGGGGATGGGAGAGTTATTAGAGGTTATGTGATCATTACCCCTACTTGTTTATTACTTGTACATAGCTCCACCCTCACCACACGTAGGGTGTAGCCTGACCTTATACTACTTGTGCATAGCTTTTCATTTTGGCCGGCCTGATCCCTATACTATTATACTACCTGTGCATAGCCGGTCAAATGAAACAGCCTGATCTGGACCCAAGCCGATCACATAACGCTCTAATATCTCATGGCACTTTATTTTTATGTTTACATTATACCTCAGATTACTTTCTATTGTTTATATTCCAGTTTTATCTTATATCTCACACATGACATGATATCCAGTTCTCTCGTACCGTTTTACTTTCAGTCTTGATATTCTATCTTGTATTTCATTATGATTGTCTCTTATAGTATTTATCAATTCACATGGAACTGCTGTTTGCTTTTGTACTTGCTCATATCCTGACAGGATAACCTCCATTATTTTTTAGAGGATTTAGATGCAGATTGCCTGACCTACTACGGGTTTGGCATAGATGGAGCCTATGACCAGGACCAGCCTGTGGACCCGGTGCTCGTAGAGGACGTACCGCCAGTAGTGGCCTAGTTCACCTAGATTTTGTCTCGATTACATTCCAGTTTGATACTTTGAGACTTGTAGTATTTATTTTGGGATATTGTTTTATGTCTTGGTCTCTGAACTTGTGATTGTGGCTCGGCACTATTTCAGACTATTTATCTCATTTTTATCTTTATCTTTATCTTTATCTTTATTATCGTGTTTATCTTCCTTAGAATTATGTGATTGAGTTGTGGTTATATTCCTCCGTACGGAGATGACAGGTTATATTATTGTGTCTTAGACTCTATATATTTTAGATGACCTTTACAGCGTTCTACCGTCGATACTGCGGCGTAGGCTGGACGTACCCACGTGCTCGTGCCCCTAAACAGGGTGCGGGTCGTGACACATTTTTATGGTGGCCCATGCAGGTCAGAGTCGCAACTAGTGCAATTTCGTAATGGTGCTCGACTTAGAGTACTAATTACGAGCCTCCTCTTAGGATATAGGTTTTAGGTTATGATAGGAGTTACTCAATCACATATTAGAAAAATTTCAATCTTTTGATTATCAAGACAACTCTTCTTGCATTTCGAAATAAATTGTCCTTCCTTGATGATATCATATCATGTGCTATATTGATCTCTTTGCTTAGGACTTTTGGGAGATTCTTGTGATGACCCTTGGGAATCTTGTTTTAAACGTCAATTTGAAATCCGTTCCTCTTGTTTCTGTTCACCCTTGCTCATTGTTATAGAATTTGATTTTAAAGGATCATTGTTGATTTTGATTTTCATATCGAGATGAATTTTATGGCCTAAGTTACGGTATCTTCTGATAACATGTTGACGAGAATAATCGTGAAGGTAAAATGTCTACTTAGTTATGAAACCGGGAGTTTATTGTAGCTATATTAGCTGACGTGGCGAAAACGTAGAGACCTGACTTCGGATGTACATATCTTGGTCATGAGATTTGAGATTTCTCGCAGCTATACTAGTCGGTGTGGCGAGGATTTCAGACAATATGATTATAGAGGTGCATACCTAGTTATGGAATCTACCGTTTATCGCAGCCTTGCTTACTGGCGTGGCGAAGATTCTGAGTATCATGATTTAGGACAGACGTGTATGATTATCAGATTGTATCTTGAGAACGGTCATAATATGTCATCTCTATCATTTCACTTATTTTTATTATAGATTTTGTCCCAGCCTCAATTAGCTTAGGAGTAAGGATACTTTCGGTTCTTTAGTCCAGGTCCTTCTAGATTCTCATTTCATTATAGGTTCTTCGTAGTGTGATGGCTTGGTGATTTGAAATTGGTTTGTGTTGTGTTAATAGTTTAGAGTATGGTTAGAAAGTATTGTATATGATTGTTGATAATTAATATAGATGAGAACCCTATAGTAATTAAAAAGTGTTAAGGTAGGAGTTGCACCAGGTACCAGAATAGGAGGAGTACCCTAGTAGCTAGAGACAAAGTATTTCAAGTGTTATAGAAGTTTGTGCACCAACAGTTTAGTGACTAGTTGGAGGAGAAACATGAGCAACCTAGTATAGGGGTACCATCCAAGTATCATATGGATGAGTTAGTGCCTTGTGTAGACATCGTCAAGACTTGGGTAGACACCCTAGAGAGAGTATCCTAGATAGATGAATGTTCTTCCGTGACTTTGATTTCTGGAGCGTCAAAGAGGTCAATCTCTGGAAACTTCCTTCATGAGTTTGTAGTAGACAAGATTATCTTCATTTTGATATATCACGTCCCACTCAAACTCATTCTCTTGTACTATCTTTGTATCGCACAACTTTCGGATCAATTTAGGTCATTGACCATTTCCACTTTTATTTATGATTATCATATGCACATTACCATAAATTTTAATTTAGGAGCACAAGACTAGTTGTTTTCTCAAAACCAACTTCATATGCATGATCTAGACAAGACACGCTATGCCCATGACCTTTGTGTCAGGCACACCATCTTGTGCTTCATTTTATCACACGAATTTCTTGACACAAGGCCCAATCTTGATTCACCCCACGAAGTCACTTTTATTTTCGACTCAAATTGGGGGCACCATTTTGACCCAAACTTGTTAACCCAAAATATGGACACGACCCATATTAAGCCTACTACCCACATGACACTTGTGTCCCATTCAACTGAGCCCCGCATGCTACTTATTTACCCGTATTTATTTGAGGAAGACAATAGAAGGTAATATCCCATAAGTGTAGTATAGTATCCTGGATAGAGTGTGCCAGTAAGTTGAGATCTTCACGGATCACAAGAGCTTGAAGTACGTGTTCACTAGAAGGAATTGAACATGAGGCAGAGGAGGTGGCTTGAGCTGATGAAGGACTTCGATATCTCTTTGCAGTACCATCCAGAAAAGGCCAACGTAGTTGCAGATGCCTTGAGCAGGTATCCAGTCGCTATGTATTTGACGACAGATCGTCATCTATTGGCCGATCTGGATAGTTTGGGTATCGAGGTGATCGTTCCGGGCATGGAGGTTCAGATGTGGGGTTTACAGATTCAGTCTGCGTTGATGGACAGAGTCAAATCAGCACAGTTTGATGACGTGACCTTGAGGAGCATCATGGAGCAGGTGCAGGCCGGATTGCTAGACGATTTCTTTATAGCCGAAGATGGGTCGCTGAGGCACGGTACTAGATTGTGCATTCCGAGTAGAGAGCTTCGGGAGGAGATTCTGCAGGAAGCGCATCGTTCCCAGTACTCTATGCATCCTGGAGCCAACAAGATGTACAGAGACCTGAGGGAGCACGTATGGTGGTATGGCATGAAGCGAGAGGTAGCTCAGTTTGTATCTCGATGCTTAGTGTGCCAGCAGGTAAAAGCCGAGAGACAGAGGCCAGGTGGTCTGCTTCAGCCACTACCCATTCCTGAGTGGAAGTGGGAGCACATCACTATGGACTTTGTATCTGGACTTCCACGATCTTCAGGGGAGAAAGACGCGATTTGGGTCATCGTTGATAGATTGACCAAATCAACCCACTTTTTGTCTTTCAATGTGGGACTATCTACGGAGAAGCTGGCAGAGATGTATGTGCGGCAGATAGTCAAATTGTACGGAGTTCCGGTGAGCACAGTCTCTGATCGGGATAGTCGTTTTACTTTCCACTTCTGGAGGAGTTTGCATACTAGCTTGGGCACTCAGCTCAAGTTCAGTACCGCGTATCACCCCCAGACAGACGGTCAGTCGGAGAGGACCATCCAGACGCTCGAGGATATGCTTCGCACTTGTGTGTTAGATTTTGGGGGATCTTGAGAGGACCATCTTCACCTGGTAGAGTTTGCTTACAACAACAGCTATCAGGCCAGTATAGAGATGTTGCCATTCGAGGCTCTATACGGACGGAGATGTCGTACTCCTTTGTCATGGGACGATGTCGGTGAGAGAGTTTTGCTTGGCCCGAAGATGGTGGTGGATGCAGCAGAGAAGGTTAAGTTGATCAGGGATAGACTTCGGGTGGCTCAGGATAGACAGTGGCATTGGGCCGATAGCCACTGGAGACCGTTAGAGTTCGAGGTTAGTATCAGTTTTTCTGTTTGTGCTTGTTGATGATTGTTTGCTTTAGGATCTTGAATTGAATCATGTCTTGCGTCTAGGTTGGTGATATGGTGTTCCTGAGGATTTCTCCGACACGGGGCACGATTCGTTTTGGCCGAGGCGGGAAGCTTAGTCCGCGCTTCATCGGATCTTTCACTATTCTTGGAAGGGTCGGTGCAGTGGCCTATCGACTAGACTTGCCGCCTACGCTCGAGGAAGTCCATAACGTGTTCCATGTGTCGCAGTTGAGACGGTACGTGGCAGATCCTAGTCACGTATTGGATCACTCCGAGTTAGAGGTGGGGCCTACTCTCCGCTATCCAGAGCAGCCTGTGGAGATTTTGGATCGTCGTGAGAAGGTGCTCCGGAACCAAGCTATTCCTTTGGTTCGTGTCGCATGGAGGCATCACCCTCCAGGAGTGTCTACCTAGGAGAGGGAGGACGAGATGCGGGAGCGTTACCCTTATCTCTTCGAGCCTTGAGGTATTTTTTTTCTTTCTTTGTTCTTGCTACTGTTATTGTGCTAGTTTGCTCTAATTTCGAGGACAAAATTTTTTTAGGAGGGTAGATTTGTCACCCCCACTTTTCTGAATAAGGCTAATATGATCATTTACATTATTTCATTTTTTAAATATTATTTAAATATTATTGTTAGTGTTTTTATATTATTATTTAAATAAGTATTTTACTGATAGAGTTTTTATTTATAAAAGTTTAATATATTTAATATATATATAAAATATTTATTTTTTTGTTTATAAATAAATTCTGATTTTATTTATATATATTTAGGTAATATTCCATTATTGGGATATATATATATATATATATATATATATATATATATATATATATATATATATATATATATATATATATATATATATATATATATATATATATATATATATATATATATTTATATTTATATTAATGGGGTTATTTTATATAAATAAATATACGTATATGTGTATAAATATATGTAGGTGTGTATGGATGTATGCTTGTATGTATGTATGTATGTATGTATGTATGTATGTATGTATGTATGTATGTATGTATGTATGTGTGTGTATATATGTGTGTATATATATATATATATATATATATATATATATATATATATATATATATATATATATATATATATATATATATATAAGGGTTAAAGGAAAGAAAGAAAAGAAAAAAAATCAAATATACAAACAAACACATGCACCCGCGCACACAAAAAAGGCAAAGCAGCAGCAGCACCTGCTAGCAAAGTCCGAGCGGCCCCCATCCCGTTTCTATATATATACCCGATCGAACCCGTATGTATAATATATATATATATATATATATATATATATATATATATATATATATATATATATATATATATATATATATATATATATATATATATATATATATAGAGAGAGAGAGAGGAAATTTCACAAAAATCCAAACCCTAGCCGTCACCCCCCAACCCAACGTGCACCCCGACATCGCCGTCAACCAACCCGCGCCGTCCATCGCCGGGAAACGTGCAACGAGCAGCCCACTCGCGCGCGAAAACTGTCAGCGAAGGGCCAACTTCGGAAATAGATTTCTCCTTCCTCGCTCCGTCGTTTTGCGTACACTTGGTCAGGTATGATCCCAACATATACACCTTTAATTCCCTTCAAATAGTTCGTGCCGATTCGCATCATGTGCGACGAAAAACGAGTTCCAAAATCGAGAAAAAACTTAATTTTCTGGGTTTAGAAACTGTCCCGAAATCCCAACTTTGTGGCCTATTTGCGACCAGCGTGTTGTGAGTTTTCAAAATCGGTTTGAAGAGACTTGTGGACAACCTATAGGGCTTTAAAACCTTTTTTGTAGAACTGAATTTCTTGCACTGTACAGAAAGTTATTTATTTGTGAAGTTGGAGAAAAAACTGATTTTCAAAAGTGGATTTTTAGGAAAAAATTGTCCCGATACGCCATCCGTCCCGTCAATCCAGGCGATGTGGTCATGAATCGAAAGCATCAAAAGGTGCGTATCGACTTCGTGGTCATGTGGGCTTTGACGGAATTCAAATTGGGCACGTGTGCGCGGCAAATTTGATGCGTATCCGTCAAAAATTTACCGTATCGGCCTTTTACATATTTGTCAATTACTTTGTGCATGCTCGTCATATCGAGACGAAATTTGCGCCAACAGGACCGTATCATTTTTCTGGTCCTGTATGCCAAGTTTGGTCCGATTCTGAGACCGTTGATCGGGGCACCATTTTGGCGGGCCCACAATCCCACTCAACGGGTGATTTTGTGCACAGCCCACCGAAATCCAAAATTGGACATATCGTTGGGTTCGTCTCGTCAAATCGGACCTGTAGACATATAGTTTGATGACTTTGGAGACCGTAGATTCTGGCACATTTTTTGGTACAAAGTGGGTCCAACGGCGGACACTATTTTTACCCGAAATTATCGTTTTGCCCCTATGTCCATAATTGGATTTATGGGTAGGCATTTCTAGCTAATTTGACCATTCTGAGAACGTTGGTAATGTTTGTTTCAGCATTAGGAGACTGTTGTGTGAGTTGACCGTTTGTGGCTCATTGAGTGGGTTGTAGTTTCGATTTTCTCAGCTCAGGACGACAGGCGAGTACATTCTCTGATATTTTTTATTGTCTTGATATCTACTATATCCGATTCAGTTGTAGTGTTATACTTGATTTTTGACACGAGGATACACGGACTAGTAATACGTGAATCTCGTCATGAGATGTCATTCCTGTTTTACCTGGTATATGAGTACATTGTTCGATATTGTTTCATGTACTTGTATAGACATCGATTTGGGAGTGGGCTGGCCCCTGCTCTTCGAATCCCGTGTCATGACCTGTCATGTCTGGATTCATTATACTACTCGGGGAGGAGGAGTTATTAGAGGTTATGTGATCATTACCCCTACTTGTTTATTACTTGTGCATAGCTCCATCCTTACCACACGTAGGGTGTAGCCTGACCTTATACAACTTGTGCATAGCTTTCCATTTTGGCCGGTCTTATCCCTATACTATAATACTACCTGTGCATAGCCGATCAAATGGAATAGCCTGATCTAGACCCAAGTCGATCACATAACGCTCTGTCTCGCCCCGATTCCGTAGAATCGATAGTCGTCCCCCGGGCGTGATGCCGTGCGAACCTAAGTTGCGATCGCACAAGGCATAGTCATAAGGTTATCCGAAACACAACGTCAAGTTAGAGTACGCAGAAAAATTGATTGACACAATTGAAATAGAAGTAGACTTTTCATTGATAATAAAACTTCATTTACATTGACTTTATTACATTCATTGCCGCGCGGGCTACAACATGACTCGACTTACAAAACGAACGTCGATGAGATAGTCGTTCCATACATTACATCCCTTTTACAAGCAAAATAGTTACACTTTCCACCTGCGATCGAGGGAAGCCGAGCCCCCATTGGTCTTCTTTTGTACTGAATGCGGAGTCTTCAAAAGGAATTCAGAAATAAGCCTTTACACGGACGAGGCTTCTGTAATGCCTGTGGTTCGTATTATGTATTCTTGGAATACGTGTACGTATTTCATTCTTGTATTGCATGATTTCCTCCCTGGGCTTGGTTTATTCTTGGTTTGGGTTGGCTTGGTTCGGTTTAGGATTTGCTATTGGTTCATGATGAACCCATGGATGAACCCCCTACCTACCACCACCATTCATATTTATTAGCCCTCTTCATTCTCTCTCTTCATTTATCATCTTCTTCTTTCTCATTTACATCCCTACCTACCAGAGAGAGAAGAGAGAGGTCTAGGCAAGTGTAACTTGCTTCATGGAGGAACTCCAATTTTATTGCTTCATTCTCTTCCTTACTGCATTCTAAAGCACTTTAGTACTTGACATTTTTAATTTCCATGGCTAGATTCTTGTAGATCTAAGTTTATTTTATTTTTGGAATTCTTGGGTTTTGATCTACTTAATCCTATTATTTCTAAGTTTTGATGGTTTCATGTTGTAGAGAATCTCGTTCTACCCCATTTTGACCTAAGGAAGTTCGGATTTAGGCTTCGGATGATGGAGTTATGGAGCTTGAGGACTTGGCTCTCATGGTGTTCTTCTTCTCTGAAATTTTGGAGAAGATGAACAGTGCTTGACTTGACCGCATGAATATTCATGCGGCAAGTGTTCTATCCAGCCGCATGACTGGAAGTTCTTGAGCCGCATGAGAGTCGGACTCACTTAGCCGCATGACTCGCCCTAATTCCCAGCCGCATTAGTTCTGAATTTCCTGAGCCGCATGGGCTCATTCCCCATCGGCCGCATATGTGCCCATCTCCTTGAGCCGCATGAACTCTAACACTTGTGGACCGCATAGGCCCTGACCTAGCCGCATGAGCACTCTTCCCTTCTGAGCCGTATAGACTCCAATGCTCCTGGCCGCATAGGCTCGGTTTCCCTTCAGCCGCATGCGCCCCTTGCCCTTGCAGTCGCACATGCGCCCACCACATCGAGCCACATGGACTTCCAGCAACCCTGAGCCGCATGCGCCTTGGGCTTTTCTCTAGCCGCATGAAGCCGCGTGCCTGCTCCATGTTGAACCCAAACCCTTGGCCGCATGGAACCACTGATTTAGCCGCATGGGCTCTTCTCTTCTAGCCGCATGAGTCTACCCTTTTCGGATCGCATATGCTTTAACCGCGTGGCTCTTCTATAGCCCTTTTGTCCTGAACTTGAAAATCATGAATTCATTTGTATGTTTGGAATTGATAATTGAACACGACGTGATAGTGACCCGTAGTGGTGCACTCCTGACATGATAACCTGGCATGACCTGATAGTGGCCCGTCGTGGCGCACTCCTGACAAAGTACACCTGACATGATAACCTGACATGATTTCTCGAATAGCTGTTACGACGGCTACCTGACATGACATGACCTGTATAATTGATCCTGACACCGTAGGCGATTGTGCTTGTACAAATAATCCAGTCCTGTCTCGCATCATGTCTAGGAGGGGACTCCTGAGTACCACGGTCAGGAGTACCTACTGAAATGGACTAAGGTTAATGACTAGTATAATTCACTAGACATGAAGAGATGTTCCCCAGTTACAGGCGATCCCGTTATCCCGGCCGCAAATGTTTGGACTTGTAGCCTGCCGACGAGTAGGGCACATTTCCAGCCCACTGTTATGTGGGGCACTCTTGATTGTCACTTAAATAATTGAACTCTATTGTCACTCTAATGTATTGTACTCTCTGAATTGTTACTATAATGATTGCCTGGATAACCTGGATAGCTGCAGGGCCTGTGACTACTTGGAGCATCTCATTGTATCTTGCTAGTAATTAGGATTGTGATAACCCTAGTTAGTTAATGTAGAAAGCCGTAGGCAATGATTGGCCGTGATTGCTTTGATGGAGTCTAGTCCAGTATAGTATTGTCTAGAATTGATTAATTGTAAGGTTGTACCAGAATGATTGAATGATTGTCACTCCAAATTGTCACTATAATGATTGTACTCTCCAGATTGTCACTATAATGATTGTACTCTCCAGATTGTCACTCTAATGCCTTGTACTCTCCAGATTCTCACTATAATGATTGTACTCTCCAGATTGTCACTATAATGATTGTACTCTCCAGATTGTCACTATAATGATTGTCACTCCAGAATGTTACTTGACCTGATTTCTTATATTTATCTTGTCGATAAATGGTGAGAGAAACCAAGTTCCGTTCAGACGAAGGGTTACAACCCCGGTCCTTGTTTGGTTTACGGGTTGTAACCTGGCTATCTGAATAGTCCCATGGTTATCTCATCGTATATCATCCTGTCATGCTTTCTTTCCATATGTCCTGTCTTTTAGTGATTCTATACAAGATTGTCTTTTATAATTACCCATCATGCTTTTTTTTAAACTACTGCCCTTTTTTATTATGTAATTATACTCTTGTGCTAATTGCTAGTTTTAGTTCTTAAGTGAAGCCTCCTTTGTGGCACTTGCTCTTTCTGGGGTCTGACCCAGCTGGTTTTGTATGGCCAGATACCGGAGCAGCACCAAAGGATCTTCCTGCATTTCAGCCCGATGGTGGTCAGCAGGCGTAACCAGGACAACGAGTGGATTTATTTTTGCTCTCCCACTCTATTGTAAAAATTCTTTTGAGGCGTTTAACCGCCGAGCAAGTGTTAGCTCGTTTGTAACTTTATTTACTGTCTGCCTACGGGCTGTAAGCATGATTGGCAACTCGAGGTTGATCATGTATGACTTAAACTCTTGCTAGTCCTTACATTTTGTACGACTAGCTTCATGATCATCTGGATATGTAATGTTTGGGACGCCTTACAATTGTATATTTGGTGATCTGATATCTTGTGATTATTATTAGTTGGTTGAGATTGAGACAATAGGATAATTTTATGACCTTAAGAGACTGATGGATTGTAGTGAAACCCTCACATATCTAGACAGCCGTGACCGTATAGCGGTGTGGATTCCATTCCGTTATACGTAGCTGGCTATGTCTGCCCCCGCTCTTCAGTATTCTGGTTCTGGGGCGTGACAGCTTCAAAAGTGTCCACGCCGCCTTAAGATTTAAGTGGCACGCCCTTCGGGATCTGGGGTACCTGCGTGGAGAGCGAGGATCAGTACATTACACTTTGTACTGGTGCATGGCAAATTTAAGTTCCAAGATCTCATTTGGTTGAAGAGTTTATATGACTTAGTTCATGAATGTTTCTAACCATCCTAATAAATTCCAAACGAGCAATGACAAGCATAATGTAATTTACGTCAGAACTTACCACGGCGGACCGCGTTGTGCCTTATAAAACTTACCATGTTCTTCCCTGTCAATTGTTATCATTTTCATACCAAGTGCAATATTACGTGTGATTGGTCCCTGGCATAACAAGCCATCCTGGACTCTATAGCTTTTGTTAGCCGGGGCCCTTGCAGCGCAAGTAGCGAGCCCCGCTGCAAGTCTCCGCTTAACCCGTGCTATCATCCAGCACAGCTATACATCGTGTTTCCTTTCTTGGCCGAAACGGTCCCATGGCCTTTGGTTGCCGTTACGGGAAAACTTTACCTAGTCGACAAGTTGTCCAATGACCGAGTTCAGACAATATTTAGTTATTATGGTCTAGCCTACATTCTCTTTGAAACTTGATCATTTTACCGTGTCCGTGCCCTTGCATTCATTCTTTCATCCGCATAACACTATCGATTTGCTCAAGAAGGGGTCGAGAAGATAAGGGTTAGCCACTCACCTTGAGTTTACTTCGGCGAGAGAACTTGTTGGCCGTGCTAGACGTCGCCTACGCGATTACCTGAAATCGCACAAGCAACTGATTAGAACACTGCATTATTCAAGAAGTTCGATAGAAAATGCGAGTTCGAAATGCAAGCCATGAAAACCATCGAAAACATTCACGAAAACGCATTCAGAAAACAAAGCCAAAACCAACGCAAGCGGCGTGAAAAACAGAGCAACGGGAGGTCTCTCCCGACTCAGCCGTAGAGTCAATCCTCGAGGTGCAACCCGCTGAATATGGGACTTGGTTCCGAAGAAGACATTCTATAACGAGGAATGGATCTTAATTCAACCGTTCCCGTTCGATCGACTCGGTCGATCCCGACCGAATCAATAGCGACAGTGTTCCTTTCTCGCGCACCCCGTGGACAAGTACGGGGCACGATGTAGGGACGGGGCACTACACGCTCTAATATCTCATGGCACTTTATTTTTATGTTTACATTATACCTCAGATTACTTTCCATTGTTTATATTCCAGTTTTATCTTATATCTCACACATGACATGATATCCAGTTCTCTCGTACCGTTTTACTTTCAGTCTTGATATTCCATCTTGTATTTCATTATGATTGTCTCTTATAGTATTTGTCAATTCACATGGAACTGCTGTTGGCGTTTGTACTTGCTCATATCCTGACAGGATAACCCCTATTGTTTTTCAGAGGATTTAGATGCAGATTGCCCGACCTACTACGGGTTTGGCATAGATGGAGCCTACGACCAGGACCAGCCTGTGGACCCGGTGCTCGTAGAGGACGCACCGCCAGTAGTGGCCTAGTTCACCTAGATTTTGTCTCGATTACATTTCAGTTTGATACTTTGAGACTTGTAGTATTTATTTTGGGATATTGTTTTATGTCTTGGTCTCTGAACTTGTGAATGTGGCTCAGCACTATTTCATACTATTTATCTCATCTTTATCTTTATCTTTATCATCGTGTTTATCTTTCTTAGAATTATGTGATTGAGTTGTGGTTATATTCCTCCGTACGGAGATGACAGGTTATATTATTATGTCTTAGACTCTATATATTCTAGATGACCTTTACAGCGTTCTACCGTCGATACTGCGGCGTAGGCTGGACGTACCCACGTGCTCGTGCCCCTAAACAGGGTGCGGGTCGTGACAATTTTGCTCTGGACGGCCTCCGATAAGCTTCCAAACTGCCATGACACGGTTTTCTTCCCGTGACTCACAGCCCTAAGGATACGATATGTCCTCCGTATATCGAACAGCAGAAAAATATAACAATTATGAAATATATATATATATATATATATATATATATATATATATATATATAGTATACTAAACTGGTAGCTTACAAACGTCATGTACATTCCGGGTTCATCCATATTTCATACGCAATGTGATTTTCAAAAGAAATCAACATTGAGCAACCGGGCGGACGGACAGGCGGCTCAGAAGGACCGGCCTCCTCAGAAGGATCGGCCTCCTCAGATGGAGCAGAACCGCCTTGACGTGATAGGAGTCGGCCAATTGGCACGTCGTCATCGTCATCGGAAGAACGCGTAGGAGTAAGAACTCGTTGCTTCGACCGAGCTTGACGTGTCGGTGGCGGCGTCCGAGATCGAGCTTGGGACGCCAGTTCGAAAATTGTAATTAGACGCTCGCGAGGACGTCCCTCACGTTCCTTCCGCTTTGACGCGGTGGACCGTATTCTTTTGTTAGCGGCCGGAGGACTGCAGGACAACATACAATTATTAAATAATAGAAACGGAAATAGGACATGTAGTTCCCCTCCCCCTTCCCCCCTCCCCCCCCTCCCCGCATGTGAGCATCATGCAGTTACCCAGCCCCCTCCATATGAGCAACATAGAGTACCAACCCTCCCCCCCAATCTTCACTCCCATATCTCATTACATCATGACTGCCAGGCCTGTGACAGTCCTAATGTAAAGCAGGACTGCCACGGTCCTGGCAGTCCTCTTGTGAAGAGGATTGCCAGGACCGTGGCAGTCCTGCTTTACATTAGGACTGCCACAGGCCTGACAGTCCTACTGTGTTCAAATGCGACTGTTGCAGCCGAAAGGCCAAAACGAGATACTCGTTTGTCGTCTTCTAAGGTTAGGATTTCAAGAAAAAATGTGGGTTTGTCGTGTTCAAAAATTTCTTTCATGAACCATAAAGAGATTCTAAACCTAATTTATCAAAACTTTTTAGAGAATTAAAAATATTCTAGGGCTTTGAATAGAGTGTACAAAATTCTTGAAGAAATTGTGGAAGAACGTACCTAGATTCTGGTTGCTTCGACTTGCGTGTCATCTCTTCGAATTTACGAATGTTGTTGAAAAAATCTTGGTGGAGGAATTGGGAGTGGATAGTGGAGGAGAAAAAAGTAGGGTTTTGGGAGAGGGAGAGGGAGAGTTCTCTTTTTTTTGTTTTCTTTTGGTGGAGAGAGAGTGTAGAATGGATTATGGGAAGGAATGAAGGGTTTGGGGGGTTGGGCTGCCCCCTAGCCAAATGTGGGTGCCCCCTAGCAAAATCTTCACCTCCTTGGGCTGCCCCCAAGTAAGGGTTGTCCCCTAGCAAAAATGGTGATGCCCTTAGAAAAAACCTAACTAAATCTCAATATCCATCTCTATTGCCGTTTATACTACTTTAAGGCCTCGGTTGATTAATGGAAGAAAAATTAATTTTTTTATATTTTTTTATGGGGATGAGAAATTAAAATTTAATTAAATATATATTTTTTATTTTTTATGGAAATGAGAAAGTAGAATTCAATCAATTTTCTTGTATTTTTTATGGGGATGAGAAATTAAAATTCAAGCTATCAGATTTTATTTTCTATCTTTGGTAAAATAGTAATTAAGTCAAAACTAATTTTGTCATAATGTTTGATAATTAATGTTGAAAATGGAGGAGAAAAATGAATCACATGAATGGACCGTGAGAAACCAATTTTTTTTTCCTATTTACTCCTATATTTCTCAGATTTGGGACTAACAAACTAAGAAAAGAAACTAGTTTTTTTTTCTTCCGGATTGCTTGAATTCGTAAACCAAACTAGGCCTGAGATTAGATCACCTACTTATAATCTCTCTCATTAGTCAACTCAGTTCTCATGCATTTATGTTGCCAATGGTCCAACGAGGGAGACATGTCCCCAACTCCCAAAATGAATCGAACTTTTCAAATCCCATGCACATTATATGGAGCGGTCCTCCACTCTCTCCCATGCATGCATCCTCCTCATTCAATTGCCGTGGATTTTAATGGCGACTTTCTCTTCCCTATCCCTCATAAATGCATTTACTGGGGAAACCCACCACCACCACCGCCACCACATCATCAAAGTTCCTTTCCTTCGCAAATGAAATATACAACAAGCTATAGCCCCCTCCTCCCCCCACCAAAATGCCATCCTCCCCCACACCGACGCCCACCATCGTCTCCTCGTCCCCCGCCACGTCAGCTCCCTCTCCTCCCTCCTCCCCCTCCTTCCTCCAGAACCTCACCAGCCTCGGCCTGGGCTACGCCATCGCCATCGCTCTCGGCTCCCTCGTCCTCCTCTCCTCCCTCCTCCTCGCCTCCTACATCTGCTGCCGCTCCACTCGGCACGCCAACCCCAACGGCCTCGTCCTCCCGCGTAGCGTCTTCGTCGACGACAACGACGACGGCGACGAGGAGTCCGGCGCCGGGCCCCGCGGCGCCGTCGGCCTCGACGCCGCGGCAGTGAGCTCCTACCCGAAGTTCGCCTACTCGTCCGCGAAGGAAGGAGGGGAGAGCGTGTGCTCCGTCTGCCTCTGCGAGTACAGGGAAGGGGAGACGCTCAGGATGATGGCGCCGGACTGCCGGCACTACTTCCACGTCGCGTGCATCGATGCGTGGCTGGCGCTCAGCGCCTCCTGCCCCGTCTGCCGGACCTCGCCGATGCCGACGCCGCTGTCGACCCCGCTCTCGGAGCTCGTGCCGCTGTCGCAGTTCTCGGCCGATAGGAGGAGGAGGTGAACAGCTTCTGGATCTAGCTCTGACTGATTTTTTTTTTTTTTTATGTTCTTAATTATGTAATTATCACTTGTTAGTTTATGCTTTTAGTGGTAGAGATGGTGCTACGGAATTGGAAATACACATGAAAGTTTTGAATTCTTTTTATACTTAATATTTGCTGAAATTGTAGTTTTTGTTTGCAAATTGCACATTCGAAGCACATATTTGTTCGTTTGTAACCTAATTAATTCCTGAAAAAAAACTAATGGCTAATTAGCAATTAGATTCTAAGTTTTATATTATATTAGATTTTAAATCCTGACATCCTAATTTTCTCATTATATCCTAATTTTCAGTTTGTGTTGTTTGTCGTCTTGGTTGTATTCATGTCGAGGATACAATGAGAAAAAAGAAGACCCAAAATAAAAATTCAGATTCCAAATTTTTCAAACGAAAATTTTAGAACTTACACTCTAAACTCATATAAAATCTAGAATCTAAACGCTCATTAGTCCCAAAACTAAATAGCAACATTTGTAGCATACATTGTGTTTGAATTCTGTGTGTGTATATATAGACTAGCAAAAAGTACCTTGAGGGGAACCAAATGAAACAAGGAAAATGCTAAATAGCCTACGGTCTGTGCCCGTCAACTGTGACCGCAGGCTGATGTGTCGCAACCCGTGGGTCCCACCTGTCGGTGCCATGCCGATTAAAAGCCGTCACGAAGACGGCGGGCCAAAACTGTGGGGCAAAACACGGACTGGTTGGCTAACCTGGGCTGTAGCCCAGTCAAGAAAAATATATTAGCATATACTTGGACCAGTTAGCCCACTTTGCATATCTGAACAAAATAAAGCTCCCCATTTCTCTTCTTTCACTTGCAATATCATTGGTCCATTTCAATCTCCCGGATAGCCACTCCACTCCATTCCATCTCCACCCTTCATTCCAAAAAAAAATTCCAAAGAATAGAACCATCGATCCGAGGATTCAATTCTCTGCGCCAGGCTCCAGCACTATATAGTCCCCCGCTCTTCATCCAACCAATCGTCATCTCAAGCACCACCAAGAAATAAAAAGGAAACCTAGCCTTTTCCAATAGACGAAGGCGAAGAAAGGAGCCGGCGGCCCGAAGGAACAGCAAGTCTCCCGCTCCGGCCTCCAATTTTCTGTCTAACATATCGGTCACTACCTCAGGAATGGCCGCCATGTGCAACATGTTAGCACTGGCACCCCCGTTTACATCGTTACTGTTGGAAACGAAACACGAAAACCGTTCCCCCAAACCATAAAGTTCTGCGAGAGAACCGAGCAAAAGCACACAAACAAAAATCGAAGTCAAACTCTGAAGAACCTCCACTAATGGAAAAAAGAGAATACACCCTCTACAAGCTCCTCCCGATCCAACACGGATCACCACAACGCCGAAAAATCATTTGAAGCAATCTCTCCTTCAAAATAGTCCTTAATCCTCTCTCTCTCCCAAAGATTGTAAAGCACTCTTATTTTGAGATGAGTTTTTAACTAGCATGCATCGCCCTTTTATAAGCCCTTGGTAATCCATACATGAAAGACTAATATATATGAAAACTTCCAATATGCATCAATCATATTAGGGAAGATTTATGAAATGTCCAAAAACTAAAAAAGTTTTATGTAAAATCCACCGCTAAAAAAACTTTCATCGCGTGCCCAGAATTAGAGAAACTTATCCAAAGCGGGTTCCAAATGACCCTTTTGCCCTTCCTTTTAATTTATTAGAAACACCCACAAAACTGCTCTTAAAAAAACGTTTCAATACTCCATCTTCTTCCATACGCTGCTCACTTTCGAATCTAGGTTTTCTCCTCAAAAATCTTCAAAAACTCGTCGAAAAATTTCGGAAAGACCGGGACGAACGACAAAAGTGCTAAAACGGAGGTCCAAACATCATTTTTTTGCGAATCTAAAATTTCGAAAGGCCGTCTAACGATAAAACTGTTACTTTCAGTCTCCTCGACGATACGCTCATTTTGCGACAAACGGGACCTCATTTTGACCTCCCAGTCAAAAGTTATGGCCCTCCAAAGTTTCAGCTAACCATAAAATGCAGGAGAATGGCATTCTCCGTCTTAATTTACACGGAGAATGACCATTCTCCGTCTTAATTAGGACGGAGAATGGCATTCTCCGTCTTAATTTACACGGAGAATGACCATTCTCCGTCTTAATTAGGACGGAGAATGACATTCTCCGTCTTAATTTACACGGAGAATGGTCATTCCAGTGTTAAAACGCAGGAGAATGACCATTCTCCGTGTTAGAAACACGGAGAATGTCATTCTCCGTGTTAAATGAAACGGAGAATGTCATTCTCCGTGTTAAATAAGACGGAGAATGGCATTCTCCGTCCTAATTAAGACGGAGAATGGCCATTCTCCGTGCTAAATTAAACGGAGAATGACCATTCTCCGACTTAATTAGGACGGAGAATGCCATTCTCCGTGTAATTTATTACGGAGAATGGTCATTCTAGTGTTAAAACGCAGGAGAATGACCATTCTCCGTGTTAGAAACACGGAGAATGCCATTCTCCGTGTTAATTAGGACGGAGAATGCCATTCTCCGTCTTAAATAAAACGGAGAATGCCATTCTCCGTCCTAATTAAGACGGAGAATGACATTCTCGGTCCTAATTAAGACGGAAACGGAGAATGGCATTCTCCGTCCTAATTAAGACGGAGAATGCCATTCTCCGTCCTAATTAAGACGGAGAATGGTCATTTCCAGTGTTAAAACGTGTAATTTAGTTTTTTCAGGAATAAAGAGTTTCGTTCTTCTTTCAAAGCGATGATAATTCTTATGGAAAAGAAGAAGAAAGATCTTCTCTCCACAATTGAAGATCTGAGTTCAAATGTCTCCACGATGAAGATGATGATGATGGTGATGATGATGACGAGCGATGATCTGAGTTCGACTGAAGAAAAACATACCGAACTACGAACGATCTTTGCGATCTCTGCTGAATATGAGAGCAATGGAGTTCAGATTTCCCGTGAAGAAGAAGAAGACGAAAATCGCAATCCAGATCTGAGTTTTTTGAATTCAAATACATATAGATGACCAATTCGCGCGGAGGGGTAGTTTCGGTATTATAAAAATAGCAGTTTCTAGCGGGTGGCATCTAAAAGGGAATCTTGGAATATTTAACGTGAAAATACTTAATTCTGGGTATTTCATAAAACTTATCCAGCGGGTGGGCATTTCATAAAAGCCCACCCCGAAATTGGGTTTCTCAGCAATTTCCAGTATATTTAATGGTTGGCTTGCCATAATTGGAAGCCCAATTATATGAAAAACTACTATATGAAGTATTCAATCATAAATATATGATCAAAGTAAATATGGAAATCCAATCATATATTTTCTTACTATATATATTTCAAAATATGATTCATGCACTCCCTGAGCTTCTCCGATACACAGATGTCGCTCATCGCTCTTCGAGATATTCTCCACATAGGTTGGGAATCCCACCCACTCCAACAGTTACAGTCTCCAAGAATGGCCGTTATGCGCAATGCGTTAGCACCGGCGCCCCCGTTTACATTATTACAGTCCTCGAGTAACTTTGTCACTGAGGTATGTAGTTTGGGAGTATTTATGTTCAGCTCAAGATAAACTAAAATCATGGCTCCGTCTCTGCGTAGCACTATCAATTAAACAAATACAGTTATATAATCTTAGAAGGATTTATATATAGCAGTTTGGATATAAAAAGTCTGAACAAATTGCGACGTAACAAAAATTTTCGACGCTACATTATTTAAATGTTTGAAGGGATGATTTTGAACCACTGTGGTCGTTGATCGTCGGAGCAATCAGACTCATCGGCACAGAGGCACTTCCGGGTCACTAGTGCAGACGAGTTCACTGAACCCCTCTCCAAGCATAACTCCCTTCCTTCCTCGTCCGTGCCGACTATTCCGAAGCCCGAGCTCGATCCCACCCTCCATGAACTCAGCATGTCGTCGCACTCTTCCGACAGCCGCACCGCCTTTTCCTCTCCGGCCGCCCTTAGGCAGAGAGGCCTACCGCCCCCTGACGACAAGAAGAATGGCGTTCCGTCCCCCGAGTGGTTCCACTTGGCACGCTGCTCGCAGTCGCTCAGCAGCGCGTTGTTTGCTCCGTCGACGGTCAAGCATTGCCCACTCGGTGGATGGTAGATGAGCTGGTAACTCGCCGTCGTCGATCTAGGATCTGCATATAAACTTGTATGTGAGTGCAATGCAATGAATAATCAAAAGTTTTACATTTCATAAATTTAAGGGGAAAAAAACTATGTCGACAATCTATCCCAATATTAATTTGTATGCATGTCATCAAATATATGGACCGACTCTTTGTCACCTATAACTAGATTTGTCAATTGGATCGGACTGGACCATTCTAGCTTGGAACGAGTTTGGTTCGAAAAATGGGCCCATGTATTGATCTGGTCTGATTAATCTTGGATCCGGACTAATTAGGTCCAGTATATCGAAGCGCGTTGGGTTTATGTCTCGGCCCACAACGGAGGTCCCATCCAATTGCCTGAAGTCTATGTCCATTCTGGCCCAACGGCTGTTTCCAGTCCAAAGTTGAAGATTGACTAATTAATCACTTCGATATAGTAAAAAATATTTATTTTTGTATTGATAATAAAAAATATTTTTATATTCACCGATTAATTACCTATATATAGTAAAAAAAAAAAAATTTTAAGTAAAAGTGTTATTTGTTTGATAGAAACTAATTAATTACATATATACGGTAGAAAATAGATTTTGTAAGTTATTGTAGAAAATATTTTTAGTTATATTGATTTATTTTATTTTATTTGGTTCAAGATCGAAGTTGGCCATGTCGTGAGCCACGTGTCGAATTGGACTAAAATTTTCATTCTTAAATCCAACCCAACCTGCTATAATATATGGACCCGAGGGGTATGGGTCAGACCCGACCCACCAAAATTTCGTGCTGGACTGGTTCACTCGACAAATATATCTATAACCGTAACAAAGCCCTGATAGAGATACCTTGTAACATATGTTGGATGAGACCGAACCTCTCTCTAAACCTCGGGTTCTTGGGCCTATCCCAACTGACATCAAGCACGCCGTACGTCTCCTCGAAGCCTTCCACACCGTTCCTCCAATAATAGTTTCCCTGCAAGGCCCAAAGGGCCCAGTCCAGGTCCCTCTCCGCCGCGAACGCGAGGAAGCAGCTCAGGAACTGGTTGTCGGCCCGACTCGTCCCCCGCTGGTCGACGCCGAACTCGCTCACGAACAGGGGCACGGGGTGCTTCGCCCTCCTCGTGACGAAGCCCGCCCGTGCGTCGAACCTCTGGGCCGCTCCGGCGCAGAATTCCGTCAGGGGCCTGTCGGCCCACTCCTGCCGCTTCCCCTCGCTGAAAGCGTACCAGTGGGCCTCCAGAACCAGCTTCCTGTTGTAGTGGTCCTCCAGGGGGTGCTGGGCCAGAAAGCTGAGGTCGGTGTCGAAGCTCATGCCCGAGACTATCACGAGCACGTTCGGGTTGGCCTTGTGGATCGTTCGGGCACCGAGGGCTATGTTCTCGTACCAGGCCGGCTTGTTCTGCTTCGGACCGCGAAGTTCGTTGCGCATGCTCATGCCGACCACCTGAATTAATTAATGTTGACAAAGAAAGAAGCATGACTTTTAGTTTAGAAGTGTGAAAATTAAGAGGGGGGGGACTTTTTATTGCCCATAGCTGCAAAGGCCCATTTTCAATATGATGGAAGCCCACGTAACATTGCCAGTAATATTTTTAATAATTTATCTCAAATGGGCTTAAAAGTTATATAAATAGAAATTTGCATACTATCAAAAGGAAAAGGAATGAAGTGTAGTTTCTTGGTGTAAATCAATTGATGGTGAAAGCAGTTCTCTGTATTAATACATTAACATCAAAGCAACAACCATGTTTAACGAAGCAGGAGATTTGCCCACAGGCGGGGACAACACTAACGTGACGACGTCCCATTGGCGCGAGTGGATCCTGACAGGGACGAACTAGGTTTTTTAACTCATCGTTTGGACCGGCATTTTCCTCAAAACAAAGTAGTTAACTAGGTTTTAACTCGTATGTCCATCATTTATCAATTTATTTGCGTATCTCATCGTGTATTGCAAATCATATTATGCAGTTTCTCAACTCAAAATTGTAGGATGAAAAAAACAGACTTTCTATTGATAACAACGAAGAAGTTGAGTCTTCTTCGTTACTTCGTACTGAAGTCTATCAGACGGTGGACATTCTTTTCAAATATGTAACATATTGACTATTGAGTACAAATGACAAGTTCTTCTAAAGCTGCTAAGAAAATCAATCGTGTGTACTTTTTAGTGTAGGATTTGTTTGCATAACCGGTACGACTAATGTTAGATTTTTTACATGATGTTAACCAGTCAACTAGTTATTGTGTTGATAAAATTCAACACACTTTGTCAGTAATATAAGAAGAAATAAAATATATATTTTTAGATGTTCGATGTTATGCACAGAATTTTGTGTACACTGTATCGAATGTCTTTTTGGGTCCACTACCCCCAACTTCGACTACTTTTGTAAATGAAAGAAATAATACGGTCACGTGACTTGATCCACTATCCTCCGCCACCAAGATAGGTTCTTTTGCACATCTCTGGTAACCACAATGGTCACTCGAGTTCAAATAAACTAATAGGTAATACATAAAGGCAATTTATAAGGGCACATAAGAAGTTGATCAGAGCTAGGCAAAAGTAAATTTTGATTTATTTACAAGTTTGCCATTGAAAAAATTACTCAGTATTAGCCAACATGTGAGTATATAAGTCAGCTTTTTATTTTATTTTTTGCTCTCATCTTTTTCCTCACAAGAAGAAGAAGAAGAAAAAGAACAACAAGAACAACAAGAACAAGAACATCAATTTTTGCAAACCTAGTTTATTTTAATTTTTTGCTCTCTTCTAATTTTTCAGATCTCTTTCTCCAAACCCTACTTTATTTTTCTTCTCCTTGTTTGGACATTATGGATGAAACCCTAGTTGTAGAAGAAATTGGTTTATCAAATCTATCAAATCTATTAATCTATTAGTCTATTAACCAATTTTTTTTATTAATAGAAGAATTATGCATGAAATCCTAGTTGTAGAAGAAAACTATGGAAGAACCCCTAGTTGTAGAAGAATTGGATACATATCAGGACTTCCACAATTTTTGACAGTCCTAAAAGTATTGAGTGCTGCCAGAAATTGTGGCAGTCTTGAAATAGACTCGATGTACAACAGGACTGCCACAATTGCTGGCAGTGGTAGAAGTAATGAGGACTGCCAGAAATTGTGGCAGTCCTGAAAGGGACTTGCTCTACAGCATGACTGCCACAATTTCTGGCAGTCTTAGACATATTGGGGACTGCCAGAAACTGAGGCAGTCCTGAAAGATACTTGCTGTACAGCAAGTTCCTTTCAGGACTGCCACAATTTCTGTCAATCCTAAAATCGAAATTTTCGAATAAAAAAAACATGTTAGGGTTTATTTCAATCTTGATAATAGAGTGAAATATGCATTTTAGGGTTTATTTTCATGCATTTTTTGTGAGGAAAGAAGTATTTAAGCTTTATTTTCATGCATTTTAGGGTTTATTTAATTTTTTTGGTGCCATCGAAATTGGGAAAGAGAAGGAAATAGGATTTTGATGGAGATGGTGATGATGGAAATGGTGGAGAAGAATAATTAAGATGATTAGAAGAAAACTAGGATTTTGATAGAGAGATGAGAATAGAAATTGTAGAGAAGAAGAAGATGGATAGAAGAAGAAGAAGAAGAAGAAGAAGAAATGTAGGGTTTGTGAAGAGAGAGTAAAATTTAGAAATGAGATTGAGTTTTGGGATTTGGGGGGATGTGGGGTTTGGACAGCCCCCTGAGTGAAATATTTGGATAGTCCGAGTAAAATCTCCTCAAACATTAGCTAGCCCTAATCCTGGCTAGCCCTGATCAAATTGTTATGTGCCCTTATAAATTGCCTACATAAATGGCTAATTTATAACTAAACATCATAAAAATTTTACATTACATATTGCTACCATGAATTATACTATCTTCGACTCAATACCCTAAACTTTCAAGTTTTAAATGTTAATACCATAAATTATTTTTTATTTTGTAAATAAATAAATATATTAGTGTTGTTTGTAAGTTATTACAGTGAAATTCTATACTAATCAATATAAGTTGCAGGGCGGTAGAGCAGCCAGGACGACCGTCCAGAACCCATATATCATAAGGGCCAAAATAAATTAGTTTAATCTCAAAAAAATTAGTTTAAACATAAATATATTAATACTTTGATACAAAAAATATTTTGATGTAGTGGTTAATACGTTAGATTGTTAATATTTTTACATTATATATGGAATACTATTTTAAAACTTCATCTCGGACCCCAGGTGCTTTGGGCCGGGCCCTGATAAGTTGCAAAGTACACGATAGCTTATGTTGGGGTGACAGTTCACAACACTAACTTAAAACTAAACTAACGGTATAGAAAGTCCAAATATTTTTTTTTTTTTGAAATCCCACTCACACACACAATTGGGGGACTCGAACCTTGCCGATCCCTCCTGGTGTCCACTCTAATACCACTAGGCTAGAGAGCTTGGACTGAAAGTCCAAATATTGGAAAGCTGAAAGAAGCAAGTTTTTAAAAAGTGTGATATAGTTCAGTGGTTTAGGTGCAAACTAGCGTAACAAAACCATAGGTAACGGTTTCTCTATGCTGATTACCTGACGGGAACTCCTGTACCTCTCGGCCACAATCTGCAGCCCTCGCACCCATTCATCCGTATCGAAGTACGTATCCCCGAAGAACCCGTTCCCGTCGTCGCGCCCGCAGCACCACTGCGGCCGGCTGACGTGGTTATCGAGCACCACCATCACCCGAGCCTCCCCGAGCGCGCGCACCACCGCGTCGTACGCCTCCCTGACGGCCAGTCCCAGCATCGACGGGTTGTTCCTTGCTATCCCCTCGATCGCCCCGTGCAGGCCCAGCGAGCCCAGCGAGCCCGCAACCGTCAGCCTCCCGTACCGCCCGTCGTCGGTCCACAGTTGCGTCGCCCACGTGAGCCTGACGCAGTTGAAGCCCAGCGAGGCCACCGTCGCGGCGATGGCGTCCAGGGGCCTCCTGTCGAGCCCCTCGGGCAGCACCGCGGGCATGTGCGCGACCCAGTTCACGCAGCGCAGCTTGACGCGCCCGCCCGTGGCCGCGTCCACCACCCACCTCCCGTTTGTGGAGAGCGGCAGCGACTGGGCTCCATACGCACTGAGCAGGAACGCTAGTGCTGCAAGCAGGATGAACGATGGCCGTTGTTGCATTCTTCTGCAGATGGAATTGGAAGTTAAGAGGAGGGTTTTATTTGTTTGACGTTTGGTTGAGTGGCAATATTTGTGGTTTGGTTGCACCTAATTTTTAGTTATAATTTTTTTTATGTGTATGGACTTTGAATATTTATGCAGAAGTGAGTTTGTTGAGCTCATTCTGAATGCATTTCCAGTGAGGCGATGATAACATATATTGTGTGAAGATGAGTGTGTATGAATTTGAGATTGGGTAAGTGTGAAGCTCTGGAAGTGTGACTTTTTCCTAGCTTTATCCTATACTTCTGCAAGAGGGTTTTCTTTTCATCTTTTGTGAGGTGTGTTAAAGCACGATAAACTAGCTTTCGGAAAAAAGAGAGCGTCGCATTTATAAAATGTTTAATAATAGAGTAATGCTATTCGTACATCCAAATTGTTCCTCCAATACATTCCTCCTTATGTGGCAGTTGACATGTCATATTAAATAATATTATGTGACATCTGACATGGTCGATGACATGGCAAATTTTAACCCAAAAAGTTAATTATCCAATTTTGTCCATGTTAATGTTAATATTAATATTAATTAATGTTAATATTAATGTTAATATTAATGTTAATATTAACTAATATTAATATTAATGTTAATATTGATATTAATATTAATTAATGTTAATATTAATGTTAATGTTAATATTATTGTTAATGTTAATATTAACGTTAATATTAATTTTTAATGTTAATGTTAATGTTAACATTAATTTTAGTGTTAATTTTAATTTTAATTTTAAAATTTTTCACGTCAGCTGCCACATCAACATGCCACGTCAGCTGCCACGTAAGGAGAGACGGTTTGGAGGTACAATTTGGAGGGACAAATAGCATTATTCTTAATAATAATAGTTACAAAAAATTGCAAGGAAACAAAAAAATGAATACAAAAAAATTAGGAAATATAAACTAAAATTTAGAAAATATAATACTTATTTATTAACATTATTTATTTTAATTTCTAATACATCAGTAACATTCTTAATTAGTAATATAGCTAATATTAATTTCTAATAAGTTAAATAATTAGCAAGGACATAGCAAAATATTTTCTAATAAGCTACAAACAATGCAAGAATCTAAACCAACAAAAAGTGTAATATTAATTTCTAATACACAAAATCCGGATTTTGCAATAATAATAATAATAATAATTTTCACTTTTAAATTACACTTCTTCAAAAGATTCAAATAACGGATACATTAATTGCTACTTTCAACCTTCATCTCCACTTTTTTCAAAGAATCCAAACATAAGAATTATGAATATATGAGTATGCATGACAGACGTATACAATACCTAGGCAAAATATTAATTTATAATATCTAATTTTGGCTTAATTTGCCGAACCAAACAAGTCTTTGGAAGAGTTGAGTGAATTCACTTGTAATTCTTGTCGTTCAACCAATCAACCGGATTTTAGGAAAAATTATAACTAACATCCAATATCATCTATTGGTTATGTTCCAAAATATTTCATGAATTGTTCACCAACCAAAAGACAAACAAATGTAAAACTGTAAAGTGTGACAAACGAGCATGTTTGAAGGTTTAGCGATTCCATCAATTTTATTTTATTTTTAAAAAAACAATCAACTTGTTTGGACTGCTGAAGTTAGATTTAGACTGGATACGTTCACTTATTTGGGTTGCTTCAGCTTGTTGTTTGAAAAAGCAATTATAAAAGATATAATTGAAAGTCGATCTCAGATCAAACTCCGAATTTTAGTTCCGACTTTAGAATTAATGGAGGGCAAAAAATAAAAAGAAGTTCATGTACTTTTCAACCCTTTTGAAACTCAAAATTCAAATCTCCTACTACCCGTTATCAACAAATCCAGTAAAAAAATTTGATTTACTTTTTACGCTATAATTGTAAAATAATCGGGTTAATTAGTGGAGGGCAAAAAAAAAAAAAAAAATTGAAGTTCATGTACTTTTCAACCCTTTTGAAACTCAAAATTCAAATCTCCTACTACCGGTTATCAACAAATCCAGTAAAAGTTTTCGATTTACCTTTTACGCTGTAATTGTAAAATAATTGAATCGGGTTAAATATGGGTTACAATAGTCCTACACTCCTACTATAGGAAAAATATTAACCATGTATGATAATGGTCAATGGTATGCTAACACATGATTAATATTTTATTGACAAAAAATGAATTTCAGATGAGGCTAACTTAGAGAGAAAAATATTAACCATGTATGATTATGAGATTTGTTATGCCTACAACCAAATTTTTACAACTTCCTTACAACCGTCACGTGTCGGACTTCGACCCATGTAGCAGGAGGGGGTGAGAGAGGAAGTGGGATCCGGTGGAACCCATGAGTAAGGGTCGGAGAGAGAAGTTGTAAAAAAATTGTAAAAATTTGGTTGTAGACTTAGCATTTTCCTATGATTATACCATTAGATCTGCTCAGCATTGTTCACTGTTGAGTTGACGTGGTAAGCCCGGCCTACTATCGGTGCACATGATGGTCTACCTAAACCGGGCTGCACAATGGGAGCAGAAAACTTCAAATGCAATTCGGCCCAGCACTCGCACTGGCTGGTGGGCCCTGGTATTATTAACAAACCACTTCCCCACAGCATATTCTCCGGCCATTGCACTGGATATGCTCCGAGAATATTTGCAACAAACTCTGTAGCATTGTCCACCCCCTTTCCTTCAAAACCCAACAAAATAATATCCCCATTCTCTCTCCAAGTCTCCAACCCAGGGAGCAGCTGCTGTTCCTGTAGTTCGTCGAAGGGATGGGTGCATGCTACTGCCTCTCGGAGAAGAAAATATCTATGGTATGGACTATTTGCTTTTGATTTTTGTTGCAGCTATGTGCAATCGAAGTGTGTAATATACTTCCTATACATATATGTCTGTGTTTCTTTTTCATATGATAAGTGATGGAAACAGTCTGTGGGTTGTGGCCTAGTGGTAGCAACAGATTTCCGGTGTGAAAGACGCATATTCGAATTGTCCCTTGACATTTGCCAAGTCGGAAAAGATAGACACTTAAAAAAATGCTGGAAACAGATCTGGAGCCAGAACATGAATCGGGGTTAGGTTGCCAAGAGCCATATCCTTTGTTTGTAGTAGTGGCCACTGCCAGGGTCTTTCCCTATTGTATCTACACTTCTTCATGACAAAACCATCTTTAACTATTTCTCTCATACACCATTAACTTCATTTCATGCAAGCACAGCTGCACAGGCACTGCAAGAAATGGATTATACGTACACTGTCTCCATGTTCTGTACACACGGTGTTTTATTCCTATTAGACAATACAGACAACACTACTTGATACATTAAATTTGATGCCGTGTGACCAGCGCAACATAGTTTTTATTGGAAAATGCTAAGTTTACTACCAAATTCTTACAACTTTTTTACAACTACTCTCTCCCACCCCTTACACATGGGTCCCACTTGGTCCCACCACCACTCTCATCCCCCCTGCTACATGGGATCCATCCGGTCCCACCATTTTTTCCCCTCCTCCAATCGAAGTCCGACACGTGTCCGATTGTAGGGGGTTTGTAAATTTTGGTTGTAGGCATAGCAAAGCTCGTTTTTATTAGGCCATCTCCAATGCGGATTTCTAAAATTAGGTTCTATCCTACTTGTCATTGCATTTTATGAAGAAAAAAAAGTTCTCTATTTTCTAGTTGGTAGAGTTTATATATAGAAATTGCACACACACAAAAACATTCTTCAATGGTTCTCCATTTCTATACTACTTAGAGCATCCACAGTGGGACTAGTATCAAGTGCTATATTTGATCTTTAACTAAATTTTGTAGCACTTGATGGCTCCAATGGACTCTTGTCCACACTTGAAAAATGGTAGAAAGCTAAGAGACTCTCCAAATTTGGAGAGTCCACTAGCTGAGCTATATTACTTGCAGGCCCACCATATTTACTTTTCTCCTTCATTCTTTTTTTGAAGTGTTGCCACTTGTCAATTATGAAAGAAAAATAAGGAGAAAAATAAATGGAGTGTTGCCACTTGTCAATTTGGAGTGTTTATTTAGACTATACCATTGTGTACCAACATGAAGGGAATACTCCAAAATTAATTATTGGAGTATGGTTTGGAGTGATTTGGAGTATGGTTTGGAGTGTTGCCACTGTGGATGCCAACAAATGAAAGAATCAATTTAATTATGTGGAACCCAATATTAGTTGTCTTTTAGGGTCTGCTTGATAACGGTGTTTTCACCGGTTTTGCGGTGTTTTTGAACCGATCGTTTATGAAAACCTCTGCTTGTTAATTTTTTTTGAGGCACCGGTTTTGGTCAGCTCAAAAACCCCTCAAAACCGGTGTAATGTATTTTTGGGTGGCTTTATAAACACCCCAAATCGGTAGGTTTTGAGCGGCTCTATTTTTTTATTCTATTTATATCCTCACAAAAATATATATAATTATAACTACTGATACCCTTCCCTATTTAATTTATTCGTGTAAAAAAATTTCAGAACCGCTCGTTAGTGAATTGCCAAGTTTGGATTGGACTGGTTTAAAAGCCGCTACTTAAAAACCATCCAAAACTGGACCCCTCATAACCGCTCATAACCGGTACTCTAAAAATACCTCATAACCGCTACCCCTACAATTGTCAAGCAGACCCTATGGGGGGAAATAACTTCATTCAAATTATAGCAGAGTTTAGATTGGCCATATCATTTAAAACATGGACCAATATACAAAAAGGAGGTTCTTCAAAGTAACTTTCAGAACCAGGTACATGATGAATCAAAAAAATGAGTTGACAGAGAATGAGCGACCTTGTTAGCTTCTCTAGAAATAAAATTGAAGGAGATATTCATATTGCCATGGAGACTGCAAGTCCCTCTTCAATTATATGTCTACACGCCATGGTATATCCAGTTGTTTATGATTGATGGAGTCAAATAATACTTTGCAATCCCTTTCAATAATAAGATTAGAATACCTTCTTTTCCTGCCAAGATCAATAGCTAGAGAAATTGCCACACCTTCAGGGGTTTGATTCAAGTTTTTGTGGTTTGGAAATGGGTTTTAAATTTCTTATCCATGTTTGGTATGTTTAGGATTGGAAATGAAGAGGAAATAGGAGGGGCTTAGGGGGGAAAATTATTCCCGTTGACTTGGGAAAGCTATTCCCAAGCCCCCCCTTGAGAATAGATTTGCTTTCCTAGGAATAATGTTTGGCTATTTTGTTTGAACGGTTATACCCTCTTTTTATTTTCAAATTTTTAACTTTTATCTCAAACATGTAAATCATCATGAAATTAATAAAAGGGTATTAAAGGAAAACTAAATAAATTAATATTTATATCCCTTTGTAAACCAAACATGGAGATGAAATTTTTAAATTTTTTGAACTACCTATTCCCAACCTAACCAAATATGGGGAATTGAAAACCTATTCCTAGGATTACAAAAACTTGATCCAAACGAGCCCTCAGCTTCTATAGGAGACCATTCTATATTGCTCGAGGCTAATGTGTAGAGAATAATGGTTCTATATTTTTATTGATTGGTTACTCCACTACTTATAGGGAGTCTAGCTCCTCTTCATATTACATTTTCCAATGTGGGACTAAATCCCTTATTAGTTCTCAACACTCCCCCTCAAGATGGGCGATAGATATTTAATCATTCCCATCTTGTTACATAGCTTAGACAGACTTAATGAACTAAGACCCTTTGTCACGCCCCAGAACCAGAATACTGGAGAGCGGGGGCAGACATAGCCAGCTACGTATATGAAATGGATTCCATCTCGCTATACGGCCACGGCTGTCTAGATACATGAGGGTTTATCTACAAGCCAGCAGTCTCTTAAGGTCATGAATAAGCCTATTATCTCAATCACAAGCAAGTAGGTAAAAGTTACAAGATGTATGATCATTAAATATACAATAGTAAGACGTCCCAAACATTACATATTCAGCTGATCATGAAGCTAGTCGTTATAAAATGTCAGGACTAGCAAGAGTTTAGTCATACATGATCAACCCTAGGATCTGTCAATCATGTTACAGCCCGTAGGCAGACAGTAAGTAAGTACAATCGAGCTAAACAGGTGTTCGTCGGCTAAACGCCTCAAAAGAATATTTTTACAATAAGTGGGAGATCAAAAATAAATTCACTCGTTGTCCTGGTTACGTCTGGTGTTCACCATCGGGCTGAAAAAGCGGTAGATCCTCTGGAGCTGCTCCGAAATCTGGCCATACAAAACCAGCTGGGTCAGATCCCAGAAAGAGCAAGTGCCACAAAGGAAGCTTCACTTAGGAACTAAAACCAGCAATCAGCACAAGGTATAAATAAAAGTAAGAACTGAAAATAAAAAAAATACATCAGGATGATATACGACGAGATAACCATGGAACTATTCAGATAACCATGTTACAACCCGTAAACCAAACAAGGACCGGGGTTGTAACCCTCCGTCTGAACAGAACTTGGAATTCTCACCATTTATCGGTAAAATTAAATACAGGCATTCAGGTCATGTAGTAATCTGGAACAGAATCAGGACAAGACTAGACTGGTTAGACTCCATCCAATCATTTCACGGCCAAGCAAGAATTACGGCTTAATACTTTAACTAACTAGGGTTGTCACAAGCCTAATTACTAACAAGATGCAGTGAGAGTACTCCACAGCCACAAGCCCTGCAGACCATCCAGGTTACCCGGGTTAAGAGATTTAGAGTTGAATTCAGGTGGGTACATCATCCAGGAAACGAATGTACCCTTAGGTAGCTTGAAGGGTGCAACACATGACAGTGTGCTGGAAATGTGCCCTACTCGACGGCAGGCTACAGATCCCAAGGCGTGCCCAGATAACGGGATTGCCTGTAGCTGTGAGATCTCTTTATGACTAATGTATTAATCTAGTTATTAGCCTTAGTTCATTTTAGTAGGTACTCCTGACCGTGGTACTCAGGAGTCCCCTCCTAGACATGATGCAAGACAGGACTGGATTAGTTTGTACAAGCACAATCACCCACGGTGTCCGGATTAATTATACAGGTCATGTCATGTCAGGTAGCCGTCGCAACAGCTGCTCAAGATATATCATGTCAAGTGTACTTGTCAGGAGTGCGCCACGACGGGCCACTATCATGTCATGTCAGGTTACTTGTCAAGAGTGCACCACTACGGGTCACTATCAGGTCGTGCTCCATTGTCAATTCCAAACATATCAAATAAATTCATGATTTCAAGTTCAGGATAAAAGGCGTAAGGATATAAAATGGATGTTAAATATACCATAAAGGAGTTACAAAACATGGACAAATAATAATAAATAATAGTACACAGGGCTATTGGAGAACCATGCGGCTCAAGCATATGCGGTCAGGAAAGGGTAAGACACATGCGGCCCAATTAGGAGAGCGCATGCGGCCAGGGTCACTGGATCCCATGCGACCAAGACAAGGGGGCGCATGCGGCTCAATTAGGAGCCCATGCGGCTCAGGAAAGAGGTGAGCATATGCGGCTAGGTTTAATCGGGGTCATGCGGCCCGGACTCAGAAGCCCATGCTGCCAGATCTGGGGGGTTCTCATGCGGCTCGAGGATCAGGGCCTATGCGGCTCATGAGAGCAATGCCTTATGCGGCTCAACTGAGTTGAGTCCCATGCGGCCAGGGTTGTAGGACTCATGCGGCTGGACGGACGGAGTCCCATGCGGCTCGCGGAACTAGCGGGCCTTATGCGGCTAAGGCAGACGGGAGATTCATGCGGCTCGTACTATGCGGAGGCTTATGCGGCTGAACTCAAGTGGAGTTCATGCGGCCAGAATTTACCTATGCGGCTAGGGAACCACTTGCCGCATGATTTATTCATGCGGTCAAGTCAAGCCCATGCGGTACAGGAGAACACTTGCCGCATGAATTGTCCAAGCGGTCATGTCAAACACAGTACATCTTCTCCAAAATTCTGAGAAGAAGAACACCATGAGAGCCAAGTTCTCAAGCTCCACAACTCCATCATCCGGAGCCCAAATCCGAACTTTCTTAGGTTAAAATGGGGTAGAACGAGCTACTCTACAACATAGAACCATCAAAACTCAGAAATAACAAGATTAAGTAGATCAAAACCAAAGAAATTCGAAAATAATGCAATTATAGATCTACAAGAATCTAGCCATGGAAATTAAAAATGTCAAGTTCTAAAGTGTTTTAGAATGCTGTGAAGAAGAGAATGGAACAATAAAATTTGAGTTCCTCCATGAAGCAAGATGCACTTGCCTAGACCTCTCTCTCCTCTCTCTGGTAGGTAAGAAGTAATGGGGAAGAAGAAGATGAGTAAATGAAGAGAGAGAAAGGAGAAGGGTTAATAAATGGTAGTGGTGGTGGTAGGTAGGGGGTTCACCCCTTGGTTCATGATGAACCAAGAGCAATCCCAAACCGAACCAAGCCAACCCAAACCAAGAATAAACCAAGCCCAGGGAGGAAATGCTAAGCCAGGAATTCATGCAATACAAGAATAAATACGTACACGTATTCCAGAAATACGTAATACGAACCACAGGCATTACACCCTCAGTCAGACAGTCAGCCAATTGTTCTTCTGAGCGAACATGATTAATTTTCAGTATCCCTTGTTCCAGCTTCTCTTTGATGAAGAATCGATCGATCTCGATGTGCTTCGTTCTGTCGTGCTGCACTGGATTGTTAGCTATACTTATTGCAGCTTGACTATCGCTCAGAAGACGTAACGGTGCTCCCTTGTCCAGCTTCAACTCTGTCAGCAACGTTTTCATCCACAGCAACTCCGACACTCCTAAAGCCATTGCTCTGTATTCTGCTTCAGCTGTAGACCGTACTACCATAGACTGTTTCTTGCTTCTCCATGAGACCAAGTTTCCTCCTACAAAGACACAATATCCCGTGGTAGACCTTCTATCGTCTATGCAGCTTGCCCAGTCTGCATCGCAGTATCCCTCAACTTCTATATATCCATTCTTCTTGAACCATAGCCCTTTTCCCGGCGTCCCTTTCAGATATCTCAAGATCTGAAACACTGCATCTATATGACCCGTTCTTGGATCATGCATGTAGCGACTTACTACACTCACCGCAAATGAGATATCAGGGCGAGTGTGCCCCAGATAAATCAATCTCCCTACAAGTCGTTGATATCTTTCACGATCAACTGGCTCTCCTGCTTCTGCTTCCAACTTGCACTTCTGGTCAATTGGGGTGACTGCTGCTTTACATCCCAGCATCCCTGTCTCCTTCAGCAGATCTAGTGTGTATTTTCTTTGTGAGAGAACAATTCCTTGTTCGCCTTCACACACCTCGATACCTAGAAAGTACCTCATCGCTCCTAGATCCTTCACTTCAAACTCCTTCGTGAGTTTTGACTTCAGCTTAGCGATCTCGGCTTCATCATTACCTGTGATTACTATATCATTCACGTATACAAGTATAGTGATGTGGCCTCTTGCATGCTGAAGAAAGACAGTATGATCTGTATTTGCTTGATAGTATCTCATGCCTGTAACAGCCTTTCTGAATCTGTCAAACCAGGCTCGAGGAGATTGCTTGAGCCCATATAGCGACTTTTTTAGTTTGCACACTTTCCCATGCGACGTCCCTCCGTCTAATTCTGTAGCATAGCACCCTGACGGGAGTTTCATGTACACTTCTTCTTGTAGGTTCCCATGGAGAAAGGCATTCTTCACATCTAATTGGTATAGCTTCCACCCATAGTTTGCTGCAATGGAGACCAGAGTTCTTACAGTGCTCATTTTCGCTACTGGAGCAAAAGTGTTATCATAGTCGATGCCATATGATTGTGTGTATCCCTTTGCAACCAACCTCGCCTTGTATTGTTCTACCTTTCCTTCTGACGTCTCTTTTACTGTGTACACCCATTTGTATCCCACAGTTTTCTTCCCTTTGGGTAATGGAACCAGCTCCCACGTTTTATTTTTCTCCAGTGCCCCAAGTTCTTCCATCATTGCAGCTTTCCACCTTGAATCTTTCTTTGCTTCCTGCCAACTTTTGGGCAACGAAGTAGAGTCTAATGATGCAATGAAGGCTCGATAATTCGAAGAAATGTTAGAATAAGACAGGTAGTTGGCAATATCATGTTCATAATCATCAAAACGACTAGGAGCCTTACCCGCATTGATGCGAGAAGATCTCCTTAAGGGAGCAATAGGTGGTGGAGAGATCATACCATCAGAGTCAGAGAGATCCGCATCAGAATCAGATTGATTCTGTGCGGGGGCAACATCTTCAAGAGTTGGAGCAGGAGTAGACGAAAGACTTGGTACAGTAGGCACAGGGCACGGTACAGGCACAGTACTGGACTTCTGCTGTCTCCTTCTGTAGACTTGGAGCTCCTTTTCCATTGTCTGCTGCTCTCCCTGTTTAACATATGTATCTTCTTCACCTTCTGTATCGGAGTTACTGCTTTCTCCCCCTTTCGTCCAGTTTTCTACGACCGGGCATGGGACCGATTCGACTACCACATATGGGCTTAATTTCTCCCCTCACATCTAACACCCTCTATGTTAGGTGTGTTACCAAATGCCAAACCGTCATCCGAACCATAATATGGTTCCAGTTCTCTGAATGTAACGTCCATGCTTACAAACATCTTCCGCTCAACTGGGCTCCAACATGCGTATCCCTTCCGAGTAGCCGTGTACCCGACAAAGACATATTTAACCGCTCGAGGATCCAGTTTGCCAACGCCTGGCCTATTATCATGGACAAAACATACACACCCAAATACTTTCGGTGGAACAGTGTACGTGGTTGCACCAGTAAGCATCTCCAGCGGTGTCTTCCAGTCCAATACCTGAGATGGCATTCTGTTGATGAGATAAGATGCCGTTAACACTGCCTGCCCCCATAAGTTTTCGGAACATTCATAGCCAGCATCATCATCCGTGCGACCTCCAGCAGGTGTCTGTTCTTCCGTTCGGCCACACCATTTTGTGTCGGTGTATAGGCACAGGAAGTTTGGTGTAGTATGCCATGAGTGGATAAATACTCAGCAACCTTCGTATTTGTATACTCCGTCCCATTGCCAGACCGTAAGCACTTAATTTTAGTGCCATATTGAGTTTCTACCCAACGATGAAAGTCTCGAAACGCCTCAAAGACGTCACTTTTATTCTTCATAAGGTACACCCATGTCACGCGAGTATAACAATCAATAAAAGTGACGAACCACCGAAAACTGTTAATACCGGTTGTAGGACCAGGGTCCCATACGTCTGAATGTACCATATCAAAAGCAGCCGAACTTCTACTACCTGAACTCACATACGTGCTTCTAGTATGTTTACCCAACTCACAAGCATGACAAAATAACTTCTCTTTATTAGCCCTTTGATATAAGGACGGATACATGCGACTAATAATTTTAAAAGAAGAATGACCGACACGCTGGTGGTGTAGGAGCAATTCATCTTCTACACTGCACCGTGAATCTTCCGGTGGTGTGTCTGCTACCAGTGTAGTGCCCCGTCCCGCAAAGTCAATCGGAGGAATCGAAACGCCGACGGCGTTCGGCCTTAGCCTTGCAACGGCTTGCTCGGAGACATCGCTCAGGTGGGGTAGTTTCGGTGAACTCTTCTCATCTTTGCCTTCACATAATAAATCGTGTTTTCAACTTGCACAAGTTAGGCTTGATAAATAAAAGCTACTCATCCACATAGCTAAGGGAATAATCCCGACGGTTTGAATCGAGTTAGAACATGGAAAACGTCCCACGGTCGGCTTAGAGTTGGTGCACGTCGTGCTTTGAAAATGACACTCGGTCCTTCGTCCCGTGGCTTGGGAGAAGGAAAGTTGGTCTTCGGTGCAAAAGTTGAGAGTTAGCCTAAGTCATAGGCGTCGCCCGCACAAATGCTTGCTAAAAGCATGCACGATCCTGTCCCGCAAGGCTTGGCGTAGCCTTTGCTCGTTCCTTGGGTTAAGTTGTAGGCTTGAGTGAGTTAGGCAAAGTTATGCCGGTCGACCTAAGTTATTCTATGTGCTGTCCTGCTCATTCTGCGGTTGTCAAGTTAATTAGTCCCACGATCCCAAGGCCCGTCATATGAGGTATGACTTGGGCGACAGCGTTGCGTCGAACACGAGTCGGTTTAGAGGCACGAACCACGGTTGGTTCAATGGAAAGTTATCCACGGTCGGTCGACACTCAAGGAAACATGTTATGTTCAAGTTAAGTTGGAAGGCTATGCAGTAGCCGTTCCCTGAGTTCAAAGAACGTTAAGTCTAAGCGATGGTTAGTCGCCGAGGCAACCCTGGTTAGGGGCTCTGCAAAGGAAGTATGAAAAAGGGAAAGAGTTAAAACAACCAAGTAAATGAATTGATCACATAACAAGCCCAAACTGTATCCTAAAACACTCCATGTAACCCTTATGAACTTGGACACTTGTCGACAAGGGGTGGTTTCTTCGAGCGGAATTCCGGGGCCACGGGACCGTCTCGGCCTAGGAAGAAACAAGTTGTAGCCGAGCTGGGTAATAGGCAACGCTGGTTAGGCGATCGGTAAGGCGGGGACTTTCAGCGGGGCTCGCTACCTGCGTTGAAAGGGTCTCGTACTGCCAGGCTACGTCCAAGGCGGCTGGTTAGGCCAATCCCATAACAAACACTTAATAATAATTGTTTTCAACTAACATGGTAAGTTTGGTGTCGGCATGGGCGGCAATCCGTGTGTGTGACGGTGGATTGAGTTGAATATGTATGAGTTAAAAAGACACAATGTCGGAGCCTAGGATTTGGCTATAGCGAAGGCGACGTGCTTCGGCACGAGATGTGGCATCGAGTGTTAAGTTGCGAGTTAAGTCAAAAAGGGCCGTAGGGCTAGTTGTATGAAGTTATGTCGAGTTATTGGGTTCGGCCTCGAAATATGAGGCACGGCCGCGTTGTCACGACACAAAGTGTAGCCGAGACTAAGCAAGGAGGCACTGCCTCGGAGTTATCAATGCACGAATCGAGTTCATGGCACGACCGAGTCGTTACGTCCCAGAGTTTGGCACGAAAGATAAGTATAAGTCGGTGCGTCGACAATGCAAGCACGAGAAAGGTCTAGAGGCAAGGAAATGGAGTCCTTCGTGTAGTTGCGTCTCTGATTATGGCCGTAAGGCGAACACGACTTGATAGGTTAACGTTGTCGGCACGAGAAGTGGTCTAGCGACAAAGTATGAGTTAACGTTGACATTACAAGCACGGGATGGTTCTGATACACAAGTTGCGCTAAGGCGCCGGTCCTAAAACTGATCCTAAGGCAAGAATAGAAAGACAATCATAAAAAGGGTTTATGTTACACAAAGTAAATGAAACGTGTAGGTTTTGTATGGGTGGGCGAGAAGCTCACTCCACCAGTACAGTGGTACTGACACCCACACAGTGTTTCATGTGCAGGCACAGGTAGAAGCTCGTGGCGCGGAGTTCGCTTGGATGCGTCGAGGCACGGAGTTCCTTGGCGATTCGAAGCGTGCGGCCGCATGGAGTAAAGACTTATACGGGACATAATGTATGGACATCGCCTTCCGAAGCTTCCGCTGGATCGAGCATTTGTATCAAGAGATGAGAGAGAGCAGAGTGACTTGTAAAATGAGAGAAAAGTGAGACTTGAGTGATTGTAATTTGGCCTTGCGCCCACAAATGTAACCTTGTATTCAGTATCAATAAAAAGAGTTTCCTTTGAATGACTTGTGTTCATGTGTTTGCTTCAAATTCCGCTGCTATTATTCAATCTCTCTGCTCGGAACTTCTGTGCGACGACCCCGTCGCAGCCGCTAAAATCGGCCGTTATGGAACCCGTCTTGCACGAGCGCAATCTAGGCTCGTGCGGCATCACGCCTTAGCGAGGACGATCGCTCCTACGGGAGCGGGGCGTGACATAGTGGTATCAGAGCACGGCTTTACGTCCTTGGACCGTCAATTGAATTCTTTAACTTTGATGTTCCCACAAAGCTCTATTGCTTCCGCAAGTTGTTATCATTGGTGCGCTCTCTCTCAAATGTTCCTCGGCATGTCCATACAATAAGTCTAAATATTTTCAAAAGCTCGTACAAGCGTTCACTCGAAACGCATCGGTATGCCGTTGCCAAATGTGTCGATAGGGCCTTTGTGCTGAACGTTGCAAAACTTGACTCGATAGAAAATATGTGCTAATGTTAGCAAAGTCGCACGTGTGCCTGAATAGTCCTACGTCGACCTTAGCAAGTCGCGTGCGTGCCTAATTTGTCCAACGTCGACCCTAGAAATTGAGTGTGCAAACTCGGGATATAGTCCGTACGGGATGGCTATGCACACGGCCTTTGGGCTAAGTTGTGTTTCGTGTCGCGCACCTCGACCTTTTGGTGCAAATGAGTCGCGAGCGATATTAAGTATCGTTCGGTCGGGAACGGAGATGCACTTAGAGTGCCTATCGATAGGAACGCTATCGGACTAACGCTTAGGCGTACACGGAAGATTGATTTGGATTTCGAGGAAATAGTGCGAACGACTTAGTGCGTCAATACGACGCGAGCGACTACGCTAGCGATTCGTCGAACGAATCTGATGGATGTCTTAGCGAATGACGCGAATGTGATTGAGGACTAGATCGTATGGCTTGAATCCGAGTGGTGTATGTGATAGGTTCGGAGAAGAATAAGAATGAGTGTCGACGATTAGTCGAGTGGCTCGAGTCCAAGTGGTGTATGGTTTGTCTTGGAAATTGTTCGAGTGAATATTGAGGATTACGAGTATGTCGGCAAGGCGATGCGATCGCGCAAAGCGTTAGAATGCGTCACGCTTAGTTGGTCGTGACTTCGAATGTCCCGAACGAGCATTTCGTTCGAACAACTTGTGAATGAGCAATGCGAGTTAGAAAACGATTCGGAACGATGAATGAAAATGAATGGTCTTGATCGAGAAAACTTAGAGGATCGTACGTGCGATATCGGATTGATACAACTGAAATGCGACTTGAGTTTTGAATAATGATCTTGAAACGAGCTTGAGGAAAAGCGACTGAACTTGATCTTGAGTATTGAGAAAATTGAGGAATATCCAACTCGGACAACAGCATCAACGCACGACTCGAAATTGGTTGCAAAGGAAGATCGTCAGGTTATGCATATCGTCGATGGAATTGAGGCGTATCAAAGATCGATATGCGATAACTCGGGGGTACTCTGACTCGGTAAATGACGATCGTGCAAATGTCATTGTTCCGATGGATGTTATACTCGGGATATTGAAACGTGTCGAGGAAAAGATAAACTTGGCTCGAGGATTTCTAGTTGAATGAATGACGATCGAACTTGGCTTGGATGAAAACTAGAATGTTTGGATTTGCTTCGTCGACAACCACAACGTTGATGTTCTTGTCTTATGCGAGTGCTACTTCAGCCTCGCACATGCGTCACGCCGATTAGGGCGATCACTCTGCGTGAGCGCTGGTATGGTGATTCATACAGCGGGAGTGGTCGAACTTGCACGGTGCGACAATTTGTGCTTCGATTTGTGGTTTGACGCGAAGGTGACTCGAGAATGGATTTGTGTGCTTGAAGAATCAAACTTGAGGATTGAGTAGGTCCAATCCGCGTATCGAAAATGAGTTAGTCTAAACTCAAACAAGAGTTACGCCCCGATGAGAATGATTATTCTGCGAGGTGCGTTGCATGGTGATTCATGAACCACCGTGGATAATCGGACTCGCGTGAGATTGGGACGCAACGTATTGTCGAGCTAGATGACCTCGTGATCGAATACATGATTGGTTAGAATTGGTGATTTGAATGGATTCGAATACGCGCAACGAATGCGCTGAGGCGAGTAGGTGATCGTGCTTGATGTTTAGAAATCTGAGTGACGCGAGCTTGGGTAGAAAACCCGTACTACCGACTTTGGTTTGACCCTAGGATTGGGGTCAGTGTTGGCATTATTGTTGGGAAACTATGATTCCAATCCTGACATTGACTTAGCCTCGAAAAGAAATAGCCTAGCGGTTAGGCAAGACGCCCTGTTTCAAGTGTTAGCAATCGGAAGGATTGATCCTAAGGATTGAAATGGATAGATGGCGTGGACCACGAATATAGGAAACCCTGCTCACGAGACTCGGCTGACATGCATATATTCAGGGACGCTTGGGTATGTGCATGATGCGACTCGAGTGAGAATGACAAATTTTCTATCATGCGGCTTGGCTGAATGCATGTATTTTGGGGACGCTTGGAATGCGTGCACGATCCAGCCAAGTGATACGACGAGTTCAAGCAAGGCTTGAAAGATGGGAGTGTGTCGAGACCTTGAAATCGCGTTAAAGGAAAAGATTGATACTAGTGCGAGCGTGGCTCAGAATCGAATGAACGCGTAGGCGAAATGCGTACGATTAAGTCGTGGCCATAGAAATGGTAGGATGACCTGCCTTCAGGATAGTCTCGAGGACGAGACTTGTTCTGAGTGGTGTATGATGTAGTGCCCCGTCCCGCAAAGTCAATCGGAGGAATCGAAACGCCGACGGCGTTCGGCCTTAGCCTTGCAACGGCTTGCTCGGAGACATCGCTCAGGTGGGGTAGTTTCGGTGAACTCTTCTCATCTTTGCCTTCACATAATAAATCGTGTTTTCAACTTGCACAAGTTAGGCTTGATAAATAAAAGCTACTCATCCACATAGCTAAGGGAATAATCCCGACGGTTTGAATCGAGTTAGAACATGGAAAACGTCCCACGGTCGGCTTAGAGTTGGTGCACGTCGTGCTTTGAAAATGACACTCGGTCCTTCGTCCCGTGGCTTGGGAGAAGGAAAGTTGGTCTTCGGTGCAAAAGTTGAGAGTTAGCCTAAGTCATAGGCGTCGCCCGCACAAATGCTTGCTAAAAGCATGCACGATCCTGTCCCGCAAGGCTTGGCGTAGCCTTTGCTCGTTCCTTGGGTTAAGTTGTAGGCTTGAGTGAGTTAGGCAAAGTTATGCCGGTCGACCTAAGTTATTCTATGTGCTGTCCTGCTCATTCTGCGGTTGTCAAGTTAATTAGTCCCACGATCCCAAGGCCCGTCATATGAGGTATGACTTGGGCGACAGCGTTGCGTCGAACACGAGTCGGTTTAGAGGCACGAACCACGGTTGGTTCAATGGAAAGTTATCCACGGTCGGTCGACACTCAAGGAAACATGTTATGTTCAAGTTAAGTTGGAAGGCTATGCAGTAGCCGTTCCCTGAGTTCAAAGAACGTTAAGTCTAAGCGATGGTTAGTCGCCGAGGCAACCCTGGTTAGGGGCTCTGCAAAGGAAGTATGAAAAAGGGAAAGAGTTAAAACAACCAAGTAAATGAATTGATCACATAACAAGCCCAAACTGTATCCTAAAACACTCCATGTAACCCTTATGAACTTGGACACTTGTCGACAAGGGGTGGTTTCTTCGAGCGGAATTTCGGGGCCACGGGACCGTCTCGGCCTAGGAAGAAACAAGTTGTAGCCGAGCTGGGTAATAGGCAACGCTGGTTAGGCGATCGGTAAGGCGGGGACTTTCAGCGGGGCTCGCTACCTGCGTTGAAAGGGTCTCGTACTGCCAGGCTACGTCCAAGGCGGCTGGTTAGGCCAATCCCATAACAAACACTTAATAATAATTGTTTTCAACTAACATGGTAAGTTTGGTGTCGGCATGGGCGGCAATCCGTGTGTGTGACGGTGGATTGAGTTGAATATGTATGAGTTAAAAAGACACAATGTCGGAGCCTAGGATTTGGCTATAGCGAAGGCGACGTGCTTCGGCACGAGATGTGGCATCGAGTGTTAAGTTGCGAGTTAAGTCAAAAAGGGCCGTAGGGCTAGTTGTATGAAGTTATGTCGAGTTATTGGGTTCGGCCTCGAAATATGAGGCACGGCCGCGTTGTCACGACACAAAGTGTAGCCGAGACTAAGCAAGGAGGCACTGCCTCGGAGTTATCAATGCACGAATCGAGTTCATGGCACGACCGAGTCGTTACGTCCCAGAGTTTGGCACGAAAGATAAGTATAAGTCGGTGCGTCGACAATGCAAGCACGAGAAAGGTCTAGAGGCAAGGAAATGGAGTCCTTCGTGTAGTTGCGTCTCTGATTATGGCCGTAAGGCGAACACGACTTGATAGGTTAACGTTGTCGGCACGAGAAGTGGTCTAGCGACAAAGTATGAGTTAACGTTGACATTACAAGCACGGGATGGTTCTGATACACAAGTTGCGCTAAGGCGCCGGTCCTAAAACTGATCCTAAGGCAAGAATAGAAAGACAATCATAAAAAGGGTTTATGTTACACAAAGTAAATGAAACGTGTAGGTTTTGTATGGGTGGGCGAGAAGCTCACTCCACCAGTACAGTGGTACTGACACCCACACAGTGTTTCATGTGCAGGCACAGGTAGAAGCTCGTGGCGCGGAGTTCGCTTGGATGCGTCGAGGCACGGAGTTCCTTGGCGATTCGAAGCGTGCGGCCGCATGGAGTAAAGACTTATACGAGACATAATGTATGGACATCGCCTTCCGAAGCTTCCGCTGGATCGAGCATTTGTATCAAGAGATGAGAGAGAGCAGAGTGACTTGTAAAATGAGAGAAAAGTGAGACTTGAGTGATTGTAATTTGGCCTTGCGCCCACAAATGTAACCTTGTATTCAGTATCAATAAAAAGAGTTTCCTTTGAATGACTTGTGTTCATGTGTTTGCTTCAAATTCCGCTGCTATTATTCAATCTCTCTGCTCGGGACTTCTGTGCGACGACCCCGTCGCAGCCGCTGAAATCGGCCGTTATGGAACCCGCCTTGCACGAGCGCAATCTAGGCTCGTGCGGCATCACGCCTTAGCGAGGACGATCGCTCCTACGGGAGCGGGGCGTGACAACCAGAGATGCCAAAGCTTTGTCCAGTCCAATCATGTCCAAGTACCACAGCCCCTTATGCCATGTGTCAGTCCCTAGTCGTCGTCCTGTCCCCTTCTCCTGAAAAGTCACCGTAGGAATGTCAAAGGAAACAGTACAGTTAAGATCAAGGATAATGGCACTAATAGAAAGAAGATTGACAGAAAAAGACGGAGCATCTAAGACATTGGTGAGAGTGAGAGAAGGGGTACATGCGACAGTGCCTTTACCCATGACAGGGCTGGAGTTACTATCAGCAGTCTGAATGCTTGTAAGCCCCCTGAATTTTCGGGATTTATTTTCGAATTTCCTAAATGATTTATTCTAGATAATTTATTTTATTTAATTAATTTTGATCTTTAAATGCTCTTTACCGTGACTTGGAATTCTAGAGCATCAGGGATGCCAGTCTCTGGAAACTTCCTTCTTGGAGTTTGTAGTAGACGAGATTATCTTCATTTTGATATATCATGTCCCACTTGAACTCGTTTCCTTGTGCTCTTTTTGCTTCGCGCAAGTTTGGGTCAATATTAGACCATTTAATTATTAGTTGAATTCCCACTCTTTTCCTTGATCATCATATGCACGTTACCATGACTTTTAATTTAGGAGCACCAAACTAGTCATTTTCTCGAAACCAACTTGTCATGCCTGATCTACTCAAGACGCTCTTCACCCCTGACCTTCGTGTCCTACTCAGACACTCCATCTTGTACTTTATTTTCTTCGCACAACTTTTGGGTCAATTTAGGCCAATTAATTATCTACCGTAAAACCCGATTTAATTTCCAATTTAATTTCGGAACCCGACATCGACCCAACCTAGTCGACCCCAAATAGGGGCATGGCCCACATGAAGCCTACTACCCGCCTGACACTGGTGTCCCATTTATTTGAGCCCCCACATGCTACTTATTTATCCATGATTATAAATACCTATTTTAATTCAAATATTTTACCATGTCCGATTTTAACCCGACCCGGCTCAACCGAACCCAACCCAAATTTGTGTGACCCTACCATGTCTACCTATACACCCTACTGATATTTCCTTATTTTTCTCTCTACTAAAAAAAAAAATATCTCTTTACATATAAATATCTAATTCTCTCTCTTGTATATATATACACATGTATATATATAATATATATATATATAATACTCTCTATCTCTCTCCCATTAAAACACCAACACACCTCACCCCCCTCCCCATGAGCAGCCGACTACACCCCCCTCTCTCATTCTCTCTCTCTCTAAATGTCTTCTTAATATCTCCTTCTCTTTATATAATATATACACATACATATATATTATATATATATAATCTCTCTCTCTCTTCACTTTCTAACACACACAACCCATCATCAGCCCCACCTCCCCATCCCTCCTGTACGAGCAGCCCCTCCCATTTCCCATTCTTTTTTTTTTCACTTCTTTTTCTTCACTTCTTCTTCTACATCCTCAACACCATCACCATACCATTACCATCATCACCACATGCCACCACCACCTCCGCCGCACCCTCAACCTCCGCCGCCGTGCCAGGCCAGCACCGCGCGCGCGCACGTGTGCCTGCGCCAGCAGCCCGCAGCCACAGCTGCAGCAGTAGCCGCACGGCAGCAGCAGCCGCGTGTGGCCGCGTACCGCCGCCGCATGGCCGGCCGCCCCCACGCCGGCGAGCCCCCTCCGGCCAGGCGCACCACCGCCGCACCTCCCTGTGGCGGCCAACGTCCTCCGGGACGCGCCGTCTAGGCGATTCGTGCGTTTTGCACGGAATCCCGTCGACGCGCGCGTGGATGAAAATTCATAAAGTGCGTTTCGCGACGACGACTTCGTGCGCATTTTTCGAGAAATTCGACCGTTGGATCGGCGATTTCTTTGTTCCGTCTCAATCTCGGTATATAGCTCTTCACTCTCCTGAAATTTCACCCGTTAGTTTTATCGTTTGATACCTCAAATCTGGCCGCCAAGTTGACGTTTTAATTTGTACTGTTTTTGGACAGTTTTGCGATGCCAACTTCGCGGGTTCGTATTTTCGCCGTAGCAGCTCCATTTTGCGCGCTACTAGTTCCGGTGCATAGCTGTATAACCCTCTTCCTGCCCCCTTTATATTTCATTTCAGTTTGAGCTTGTTAGGTCGGTCGAATTCGACGCCAAAGTTGGTCGTTCGAATTCTTAGTGTTGCACTTGTAAAATTCTATTTTTGAACCCGGGACTCCGGATTCAATTTCTGACACCACCAGTAGACTCGTGGCGTCGTTCTGGCATGTTTTCATATAAAGTTTGCTTGATTTGGAGAACGTGGGCCCTGGCACGCATTTCGGTGCAAAATGGGTTCCACTTTCTGGGTCAACGGGTCACTTTGAGATCGGCTCATCGGAATCCAATTCTGGATATAGCGTTGAGTTCGTATCGTCATTCTGGACTCGTTGACATATAATTTGCTAGGTTTTAGTGGACATTGGTTCCGGCACGCATTTCGGTGCAAGTCGGATACCAATATCCGGGTCAGCGGGTCATTTTGAGTTCGGCTCATTGGAATCCAATTCCGGATATACCGTTGAATTCGTATCGTCATTCTGGACTCGTTGACATATAATTTGCTGAGTTTTGAGGACATTAGCTTCGACACGCTTTTCCGTACAAATCGGAATTTCAATGTCCTGGTCAACGGACCAATTTGAGATCGGGTCAACGAAATCTAATTCTGGATATACCGTTGAGTTCGTATCGTCATTCTGGACTCGTTGACATATAATTTGCTGAGTTTTGAGGACATTAGCTTCGACACGCTTTTCCGTGCAAATCGGAATTTTAATATCCTGGTCAACGGACCAATTTGAGATCGGGTCAACGGAATCCAATTCTGGATATATCGTTGGGTTCGTATCGTCATTCTGGATTCGTGGACATATAATTTGTTAGATTTTGTGCACTTTTATTTTGGCATATTTTTTCGGTACAAAGTGTGTTCAACGGCGGATATCATTTTGGCCCAAAATTACCTTTTTGCCCCTGTGTCCAAATTGGACTTATGGACAGGCTATTCTAGCTATTTCGACCATTCTGGACATGTTGGTAATGGTTGTTTCACCATCCGACAACATCTGTAGGTTTTTACCATATTATTATAATCTTTCTCCTTTTGTGGTATTTTGAGATCCATCGATTCCAGTGATTTCACAACCACTGAAATTGAATGTATTGACCCTGTAGATGTTTGTAGAGACTAGCTTTGATCCAGTTTGATCATGGTTGACTACTTTGACTGAACGTCGAAGTAGAGTCAACATTTGACCTAGGTTAGACTAGTTTTGACCCTGGTTGACCACAGTTGACTATTTTAACCAAAGTCAACCGGAAGTCAACCGTAGCCTAAAATTGACTAGAACTGGATCGAAGTTGACCAGTTGACCCAAAGTCAACTGTTAGTCAACGTTAGTCAAGTTTGACCTAGAGTCGACCTAGGGTTGACCAGAGTCGACCAGTTGACCAAAAGTCAACTGTAAGTCAATCCTTGACTTAGATTGACCTAGTTTGACTTAGTATGACTTGATTTTTCTTCCAAACCCTTATATTGATACAGTATTTCACCTATAGGTCCTCGAGGCACTGTTCTTGGACTCAGTTGACATATTCCACCAGATCTCATGCGAGTACATTCTCTGATAACTTTTTTCCAATTTATGATAACTGTTATGATTCATGTACTTAGTGTAGATATGCTTATTCCTGACACATGGTTCTCACGGATTGGTATTCCTGGATCCCGACGAGTGATGTTTCTCCTTCTTAGGTTGGGATGTATTGTGCAAGCTCCCTTGTAGCTCTTGCACAATATGTGGTCACTGATTCTAGAGAAGACTTGCTCCCTTCTTATTAGAATCCCGTGCAGTGACGTATCCTGTTTGGATCCATTCTACCAGTTGGGGTAGGGGGAGTAGTAGCGTATGCCTGTGATCAGATCCATCCCGCATTCCCGAACAGTGTGAGTCATATACCGCACATATGACTTGCCAGGCCAGTTCTTGACAGGTACCCAAGCCGATCACAAGTTAAAACTGCTACTCACACACATTGGATATATGGCTTACCTTGATTTGTGTACATACCATGATTCAGTTCTACTTACTTGTTCTAGCTCTAGCTCTACAGCTTACCATGCCATGATACATATATGTACACTCCATGATTCATTGTATATGCTCTATTTACAGTCTTATAGCTTTTATTCTATCTTGAGATCTGTTATGAGATATATGTACTCGTTCCATCCTGACCGGATATGTTGACAAAATTTTAGGAGTAGTTGTGCCCTCAGTTTTGGACTTCATGATGTTGCTAGCTGGGGTGGATCTCACTATTCTTCTATGTGAGTTGCCTGGTAGTTATCCTTAGTTAGTCTTGTTGTTCCTTCTTTATTTTTCTGTCTTATGATCATTATAGATTCTAGTTGTTCTAGTGGTATTGTTATTATTTCTCGTCTTATCTTCCTTAGTTTTCGTGATGTGACATGAGTACATTTCTAGTTATGGATCATTAGATGTTGTAGTTAGTTTAGTGTACTTGACAGCGCTCTACCATCGATACTGCGGCGTAGGCTGGACGTGGCCCACGTATTCGTACCCGTATATCCGGGTGCGGGTCGTGACAATACTCTCCGACGTCGGTAGGTGAGTATAGTCCTGGAACTCACCGCGGGATCCCGTGACATGACGAGATGCCCCAGAGTCCATAATCCAACCTGGTTGGTGGACAGCTGCAAGAGCACGCGCAGGTATACCTGTACCGGTTTGGGCAAAGCAAGTGATGTGGTCCCCCGAGGTAGATGACGCCCCAGTACTGCCGTCCGAACCCAGCTTCGTGTCGCGTAACTTCGCGAGGAACTCCTTCTCAAGAGGGGTTAACTCAGCCAGGTGATTGTCGCCCCCTTCCTCCGCCAGATTAGCTTTGTGTCCTCCAGAATAATTTCTCCTTCTACCAGCATAACCGCCTCTACCACCACGACGTCCACCGCGGCCCCGTCCACGATCATTCGACTGACTGTGCAGGAGTTTTGGACAAAATCTGATATAATGTCCTGAGTCACCACAGTTGTGGCAAACACCGGCTACAGAGGGAGGCTGATTGAAGGTGGCAAGGGCAGACTTGTCAACAGTGGCTTGCTCCCCCTGGAAAGAGCCCTTGTTGGGCATCAACTTCAAGCGAGCCTCTTCTTGTGCCATGGCAGCAATGGCTTCTTCTAAGGTGGAAAGCATGGGCTGTGCCAGGAGTACATTCCTTCTATTCTCAAATACAGGGTTAAGACCCTTCAAGAACTTCATCATCCGTTGACGCGAAATATAATTCAAGAACTTTTGGAAATGTTTCGCAAATGCGGGTTCGACTTGGGCATCTTCCATCCCAAGAGGATCATAGTGATCCAGATCAGACCAGAACTTCTTCAACAGAGCCGCATACTCAGAGATGGTGCGGTCGTCCTGGGCCACCCTATCAAGTTCATCTTGCAGTTGGAAGACCCGCATAGGATTGCCCGAGCCTGAGTACATATCCTTCAAAGTCCGCCATATATCAGCAGCAGCCTCCATCGTCTCTACATTTCCCGATACCTGGTCGGTCAAGGATGCTGTCAATCATCCAGCCACAGCATTGTTGACAATTTCTCAAACAGCAAACTCCTTTGAGGAGGGATCATCTGGCGCCTTGGTTTGGCCATTGACGTAGCCAACCAAGCCACGTCCCTTCAGCGTCCGCATGGCCTGCTGTGACCATTTCAAGTAATTGGACGTGCCTTCCAACTTCGTCTCAAGCTTGTCCAGCTTTTCCATTTTGTAGGGTGACGGATCCACATCAGTATGGATCACACGTGGGGTCGCCTCGGTTAATCTCTTTGATAAAATATCATCAACCAAGACCTTCATCTCATCTGCTGTCAGTTTACCACTGATCGAATCCATGGCGTCCTCAACGGTGATTCGTCGGCTTCGTCGTCGTCGTCTTCGTCGTCGTCATCGTCGTCTTCGTCGTCGTCGTCGTCGTCGTCGTCTTCGTCGTCGTCGTCGTCGTCTTCGTCGGCTTCGTCGTCGTCGTCGTAAAGTCTTCAACAGAGATCGTACGAATGCGCTGTTAACATGGCCAACACCGACGCGCGCATGGAAAACCTAATTTGCAGATCGAGAACGGAAAATAAATAAAGCATTTGTAATTCCGGAGGACGTAATCTAGGAACATAAGGTGCAAATAAAGCATTTGACATCCAACCGTCGTCGAATAATATTTTTTATTTTATTTTATTATTTTATTTTATTTTTTAATGGAAAAAAGTGGGGGGGAACAGCAGCAGGTGGGTCGGAAGAGGGGGGGCGGCGGGTGGGGCATGGGGGGGTTCGGCAGGGGGTGGGGGGGGGGGGGTCGTGTGGGGCAGGGGAGGGGTCGGCAGGGGGTGGGGGGGCGTCATGCGGGGCAGGGGAGGGGTCGGCTGGGGGGTGGTCGGCAAGAGGGGGGGTTAGGGTTAGGGGCGGCGGGGGGGGGGGGAGGGGGGGTGGTCGGCAGGGGGGGTTGGTCGGCAAGAGGAGGGGGGGGGGGGGTTGATCGGCAAGAGGGGGGGGGGGGGGGTCGGCAGGGGGGGGTGAGAATTTTTTTTTTTTTTTTTTTGTGGTTATGGCTCTGATACCATGTAGAAAATAATGGTTCTATATTTTTATTGATTGGTTACTCCACTACTTATAGGGAGTCTAGCTCCTCTTCATATTACATTTTCCAATATGGGACTAAATCCCTTATTAGTTCTCAACATAATGCTCCTTGAAAATTGCCATCGTTGTCTCGAAGGATTGCTGCCGCAGGCATTTTGTTGTCATAGAAACCGCCATCAAAATTTATCTTCCACGAATTAGATGGTAGAGGAATCCAGGAATCTGTGAAGAATTCGCTTGAACTCCCAACAACAGATGAATTGAGATATGAGATGCTTTCTTCATATTTCTCTCTGTGAGTCTTCTTGCTTCAGATGGACCCAATATTAGTTGGTATGAGAAATGAAGAATTTATATGAGAGTTTAGAAACAGTCGTAGAAACTCTCCATCCTACATCACCGTCACATAAAATAGAAATTGTTATAGAATTTTTCATTAGAAAGTTTTTTTTTTTTTCTAAAACGAATTTCTACCATAGAAATAGGGGAAATAGAAATCCTAGGGGAGATAGAAATCCCCATTGGAGATGGCCTTAGTACTCTGAATATTATTTTATCTTTGTCTGCATTGTGACCCAACCATCCAAAATTAAAACCTTATACCGTCTTTGTTTGTTTTGAGGTACAACCCCCGACTCCGGACCGACTCGGCTCTCTTTCGGCCAAGAACGAACGAGTAATGCTATAGTTACAACCAAACTTTTACAACCTTCTTACAACTTACACCCTTTGCTGACATGTGGGCCAGTGTGGTGGCCTGGCCCACATGTCAGCAAAGGGTGTAAGTTGTAAGAATGTTGTAAAAGTTTGGTTGTAAACTTAGCATTTTCCAGAACGAATATACAAGAAGACTATAACCCGATCTGCCTAAAAAAACGATGATATTGAAAAACTATTTTTCCCCTGTTTTATGCTTTCCCCTAGTGGTAAATCCAATTTACATAAAGAGAAAAAAAAACTACTCCAGACATAGAACCCAAGTTCGCTTGCAATTATTATTATTAGTACTAGTAACAACGTTTACAACTAAAAACTTGAGAGAAGTGGTCATGCTCTCATGTAGCATGAGAACATGCTACATAGAGATTAAATCAAACATGATAACGTTATTATACATCAATAACATAAGCTAAACTTAATTATTTAAAGATAAATTCAGCAATTTCTCTTTCTTTCTTTTTTCGATATATTTCTCACTGTTTGATGCCAACGTTCATTATGGGACCCAGAAGATGTATTAAGGCCTCGATTGGTACTCGATTGGTACACTGTAATGTAATAGTAATCGCAATATAATCAAATAATTTTTTTTTTCGATTTAATTATATTGCGATTACGATTACATTAGAGTGAATCAAACAAGACCTAAGTCTCTTTTTTGTATAAAGAGACATCGTTTTGTTAAAAAAAAAAAAAAAAAAAAAAAAAAAACTGAAAACATTTCCAGGAAGCCAATTTCTTGATACTATATCTTCTTATTGAACTACTACTGTGGATAAAAAAGTTTATGTCGACTCTTTTTATAACATCTTGCCTTGGATAAGGACTCCGCGGGGTTATACCACTGACAAATATTTTTTCTTCAGTAACCGTGCGAGGTTGGAACTATTTTTCTCAGAACAATTTTTTTATTACAATTCACACACACTTACACGTTCTTACGGTGTTTGGATTTGAACCCTGACGATCCGTCTCGTGTCTGTGCTACTTTCCACATGAGCTACAAGCGCGGAACCTCAAGACAAACATAACTCGCCTATTTCCACAGGTCATATCCTAACCTTCCGTTTCATTTAAATGGTTTAAATATAGTGATATTTATTTAAGATATCGGTAGGATGTTGTCCATCGTTGTTCGGCGATTGTTTGGATTTGAGCATTCATCATCCATGTAATTTATCAGTGGGTTGATGATGAACTCAGGGAAGGCCATCCGTAAGCATGCATTAGTCGTTTCTCATGCATACAGGGTTTGTCAAAATATAAGGCTTAATTTGGGATTGCTGCTTTTTTTTTTTTAGAAAAAGCAGCAGTCCTTTCAAAATTCCAAATTTGTACCGACTTGTCGGAAAAGAAAAAAAAAAAAGTTTGATAAGCAGCTTTATCAAACATGTTTTGGACTGCTTTAAAAAATATAAGCAAACCGAGCATGAATGTTCTTCTCCTTCGCACTTTCATATACACCTTTTTTTTTCTCTCCCTCTCTCTCTCCTTTCTCAAACACGCACATCTAGACATGCTAATTGTCTATTATCTTCTTGAACTTGGGCTCCAACTCATCTATTTAGGGGTGCAACTTGGGCGGGCTAAACCCGAGCCCGATTGGGTAAACCCGCTAATGGGTTGGATTAGGGTTGAAGATACTTGGGTTCGGGCTCGGGTTTGGGTTCAAATATTTGAACCCGATCATAAATTGGGTTGGGGGGTTCATATGTCGGGTTACCCGAGGAACCCGAAACCCGACTTTATATATATATATATATATATATATATATATATATATATATATATATATATATATAGTCATACTTCTTTAACTCCTAAACTTCTTCACCCAAACTCTTCAACTCTTTATCCAAAATTTTTTTTCAGTCTGTATTTTGTAATGATCAAGACTTGATTGCTCTTTAATTATGTGTTTAGTATTACTTTTGTTTAAAATTATTTCAGTTAGTATATTAGAGCCCGATAAACCCAATGGACCCGACCCAACCCGAGTTCAACCCGAGCCAAACCCGATCCTCCGGACTTGGTCTTGGGCTTCATATGTTGAACCCGAGGTCGGGCCGGGCTTGGGCTCGGGTTAGACTTATGATTCATCGGGTTGGGCTCGGGTTGACCTCAAGCCCGACCCAACCCGCCCGAGTTGCACCCCATCTATTTTAAACAATGGAAAGCCAACACTGTGTTTCATTTACTCGCCAAAAGAAGGTAGTTTGAGATAACAAAGATGGTACAAAGAAAGGCTATTTTTTTTACGGAAGGGTGTTGGTGTTGGATGAAGTTTCCAACCTATATGGAGAAGGCCCCAGAGTACGGCGAGCGTCATCCATTGTCAGAACAGCTTTGGAAGTCGATACAGAGTATGTATTTGTTGGCGTTATATACTGACAGTACACTGCCTCAGCATAGAGCAATAGTATACTTATTCAAAAAATTATTGCTTGTTGCGTGAATTTTGTGTTCCCACAATATATCGACAGCATACCATCGCGGCATGCTGAATCGGTTTTTAGGTGTTTTATTTTCACCGTTGGATTATGATGGATGGTCAGAATTGTCTCGGGATTAGGCCGACTTAAATACTTATTTTCTAACCAAATTCTAAGCATCCATATTGAAAATTTACAAGAGAAGAATTTTTCAAAAGGAGTCAAACTTTCAAAGAAGATGAAGAGGTGCTTCAAATTTACTACAATATACCGGCAATATAACCTCGTGGTAGCCTGAATCGATTTTTTGGTGTTTTATGTTCAACGTTTAGATCATGATGGATGGTCAAGATTGTCTCGTGATTAGGATAAATTACATGTCGAAATTTCATAACCTAATTATAAGCATCCATATTGAAAAATTACAAAGGGAGAGATTTTTCCAAACTAGTGCAACTTTCAAAGAAGAGGAAGAGAAAATTCAAAGTTCGTGGTTGATTAGGAAGAGAGATCGTTTCAAGAAGATACACATCGGTTCATCCTCGTCATCTTGTCTTCGGTAACCCTATAATCTATTTCCATTTAAATTTTTGCAGTTGTGGTGATTTGGTTTGATCGGTGGAAGAAAGCTAGAAAGGAGCAAGGTGTAATTCTTTTTGTAATTAGTGAAGCTTTTTCGGGTTGGACTCTGATCGTCCCGTGGCTTTTCCGTCACGATTTTTCACGTAGAATTCATTGTATTTGCTTTGTGCTCGTATGTGCGGATATTGTGGTCGTGTACACAGGTTGTGCGTTTTACTTCGGTCCTCGACGGTAATGTTTAGGATTAGTGTTTATTCCATTAGTTTCGTGTCCGTTCCCAACGATGGGATCCCCACTTCACGAATTGTGAGCACCATAACAGTGTGTTTGGCAATCTTCTTGAGGAGGGGAAGGAAAATGGAGGAGAATGAAGGTAAAATTAATTTTTCCTTCACTTGTTTGGATAACCAAAAAGTAGAGTTCGATTATCTCTTAATTTTAATGAATTATGTGTTTTTCAAAAAAAAAAAAAAAAGTAGAGGAAGGAAAATTTTAAAAATAATATTTTGTTTATTTATGGAGAAAGATATATTTACCATTTAGTCCTTGATTTTTTCAAATCATAATTAATACTTACTTCATTGAAGGGTAGTTGGGTAATTTCTTTCACAATTCTCTCAACTCTCTCCATTTTCCTCCCACTTTTGGGAGAAATTTTTTTGGGTTGGCCCATATGAATTTTCCTCTCAAATTTCTCTTCCTCGTTTTCTCTCCCCCTTCCCAAAACCCACTACTTTTAATTTTCTCTCATTTTTCTCTCAACATTTTCCTTTCCCCCATTTTTCCCTCTTCCCAAACAATACCTAAATGGTCTCACTAATCAGATTTCCAAAAAACCAATTATTGTTGCATGATGCGCATGGATGATAGAGTGTGAGCCTCCCTTGGAAATAGTCATTGAGCGTATTAGAAAACATCATTATTATTTTTAAAAAAATTGGAAGAAACACCTTGTGCTTTTTGATGTGCATGGAGTTCTGAAAATAAATCTTTTGCTGGTGAGCCTAATAACTTTCTGATTTTGCATGATGAGCTTCGAATTATAGTGATGAGGAATCACTCCCACATTTTTCTTGTCGATATTGCATTACTAGTTTTGGCAAACATTCGAACAACACATCATTTGGATTTTGGAGCATATCTACTATTTGCCATCCATTGCTGATACATTTATGTCACACAATACACATACCTCATGCTCTCTGAAAGGAGCAAAGTCTACTACCAGTTTGAATTTGTTGCCTTGTTCATAGCTGTTATCAAACATGTTATGCCCTTTGTAGGAGCCTTCTTGATTTGGGAATAATTGGGAATAATGCTCTATAGTTAATTGGTTCCATTTCGACGGGAAGGTTTTGTTCATCGTATGATTTATGATGAATTTGACTAATTATACCAAATGTCCAATTAGTCTATATCCGGGTATGCAGTCTCACTCTTTGCTTTCTGTGTAGGATTTTTTTGCATTACTCTTCTTCTCTGTCTAGACCATGACTATTTGCCATCAGTCTGGCCATGTCTCTCACAATTGACTGCAATTTTAAAGTTTGGTGTATGAAGAAGGGGATAATTAAGTTGTTGCTGATATGTTCACCATGGATAATGAATCCATATTTCTTCGGTAGCCAGATTCATAATTTTCAGTAACCCATATTCCTTGTATCAGTTTGATGAGTATGGAAAGCTTCTTGAGTAGTTATCCTATATGTTGTCAGTCCTGGTACATGTTTTATAACCTGTCGCCTCTTCCTCTCCAAGGTTACTCATCGGTTCAAGTACATGCCTTCTCTCTGATGTTCCAGATTCATAATGTCAGAACACCCCATAGATTCCTTGCATTTGTTTGATGAGCATCGCGCTCTTCTTGTAGAAAAGGACCTGAAGACTTGCAAACCTCGAGTATTACTTCATTTTTTCCATACTTAAATTAGCACAGGCTTGTGCTGACATGAGGAAAAACCAGCTCCAATCATTTTCTTGAGTTGGAATGCTCACATTTCACCTATATTTTGTTCGACATCAGTATCCTCTGAATATCGTTCAATTGGAGGTTAACCTGTCGCCTTCACAATTCATTGCTGATACCTCACGATTATAAGGATATGTGGTTCATTGTGCCGTGGCCCGTGGGCACTTGCTCCTTTCCTTTTCCGGACAATATTGGTCCAACAGACCTGATGATTTTTTTTTACTTCTCTTCCTCAGGTCTCCATTTACTTGTTGCATACCTGTATCTACATCCTTGGTTCGTTGTCTTGGTCATTCAAGCCTTTTGCAATCAAAATGATATCAGCCTCCATTGGGTTCTTATCATGATCTATTACAATAATTGTAGTTGCTCAATGGACTAGTATAATAATCGGAGGGCAATAGATGTATATTTAAGAATGATATCAGCCCCCATGGTGGATTTCTTTCATTTACTCATGAGACACTTTTAACTGATCTCCGTAGCTGGCTTTGAGAAAATATTGCCTAGTTCTCATCAGGACATGTTGTAAATATGCCAAAACCTGATATGTAAGCAAACATCACCCAAGACAAGAGGATAGTCAGGTTTTCCGGCCAAATGGATAGGAAGATAACTCAGTAATTGGTTCTGATGTATCGATGCGGTAGGCACGATGTATATTGCAAATTATTTGTAAAAAAACAAATATGGTACAAACCTGCTTCTATCCAAGTTCTCGGCATCGCAATTCCATTTCTATCTAAATTGCGGAGTAAATGAGCTTCTAAATGTGGTATTCCCTTGGTGATTCTTTCAGGAATCGCATTTTTAGGATTGTGTAGGAGAAAATACAGAATTTCAAATTGCTGATTTTGAAGAAAAAAATACACAAAAGGGGGAAAAAACATACAAAGGAAAATTTGAGTCATGGATACAGGACCCTTTACATGTAAGACCTATTGCTCATGCAATTTGGGACCCTCATTTTGGTCTACCAGCCGTAGAAGCCTTTACTCGAGAAGGTGCTATCGGCACAGTGAATATCAGGAGTCGATGACTATTCATAGCTATTACTTTGACACCAAAGAAGAGTTCGACCCAATGCTTTATTTTAGTCATAGTTGATCTTGATTTGAAGTTGTTTCTATTTAGCTGATGGTTGTGTTGAGGTAATTACACTTTCTTATCACATTTTGTTTATATGATTTCTGTCACATAACTTTAACCTGAAATTCAAATAGTACTCTTCTTTCATATCATTATTAAATTTTGTCCTCACTACAGTACTAACTTTTCACTAGCAATGTGGCAAACTTACGAATTTGTTAGTAAGGTTTAAGTTCTCATGACCTTGATCGTCATGGTATTTTTCAGGAAACTTTCTTTGTGCTCTTAATTTGGCAATAATGATATAATCCTAATCCCAGGTCGTGGAAGTCTGATCTGGTTGTCAGAGTTTTGTTCATGAGTCGGTTTTTCTTGAGCTCGTGAGTATCGTATTTATTTCCCTTAATGGCATCAATTTTGATTCAATTTCATCATGAAAGTTAAATCTTTCACTATATAATGAGGCTTCAAAACGTATCAAAAGTGAGTCGTCTAAGCCGTCATTATATTACGGTCCATTTATTTTTTAAAAAAAATTATGTAAACAAATGTTGGAAAAAAAATTTAAATTGTTATATATATTCAACATGGAGAATCAAACTCAACCAAACAAAAAAAATATCTCCCACCTTAACCACATGAGTTAAAATAAATATTTAACTATAATTGAATAATGTTCTTATTATACATGATTATACGTACAAAGCACGTGCATTTACTAGTTTACTTGTAATTGTGACTCTTTCCCAAATATTATAATTATCACTTCCACATAACATAATTTCTTACAAAGTTTTCATGACGTTTAAGGGAGTATTTCCTTTTTATAATATACATCTCCCAAGCAACTATGTAAACAAACACTTGGCAGTTCGCGGAAAAGGAAAGGAAATCGATGATTTGATGTTTCTTTTTTCTTTGAAAAATATAATTTCAATCAATTTTTCTTAGGTGGTGGAAAAATCATTGTTCTTCATGTTTTTTTCCTTCTTGGAAATAAAATTTATTTTCTACTCATCTTTTTTTAGCATTCAAACATAAGAATGGAAATACTATAATTTTCCAAGTCGGATGCTGTTGACAGAGTTTAATATTTCCTCTATTATCCGTTCTTATTGAATTCTTCAAAAGAACTTTTCTTCCCAATACGGTCCTTGTCTAGTAATGAAAATTGTAATGCCATCCTCAATGAAAATTGTAATGCCATCCTCAATCCTCATATATATATATATATATATATATATATATATATATATATATATATATACTGGAAAATTATATTCAACTCCCCCGTCTTAATCTCCATTAAATTATTATGACATTCTTCACCACGAAAGTCTATGTTGAAGTGTGACTTAGATTATAATGCTTCCACAATTTATATAAAAACTATTTTTTTATTTAAAGCCCCGGCGGAAGGATGGACTCGATTCAAACTGTCGCGTTCTAGATTACCACCCACGTGGCAGGAAGAATCTCAGCGTTGAATGAGGACCGTCCCTTCTTTGATTCCACCTAATTGTTCCTTCAAGTCGAAGGCTTCTTACGCTCTTAGCCGCATCCGCACGCGCATAAACAGTTTTAAGCGTGCGACCCATAAGGATACATACGTGTTTCATGCCTCGTAGTATGAGTGCGAGCTGTCAGTGTCATGTACTACGTCCTATGTCGGTCGGGCTGGCCAACGCTGACCATAAAATTAAGTACATGACGTCATCTTCTGGCGGGAGTTCCTATGTATTTTTGTATTTGCATCATTGTTAAATAAACAGAAATTTTCATATAGGATAAAAATTTTTATCGAAATTTAAAAAAAGTTAAGAAATTTAATAAAATTTTAATTTGGGTAATAGAACGACAAGTTCTATGGCACAGTGACACAGACTCCACCAGTGGAACATAGAGGGGGATGCGCCATCACTGGTGGCGCGCTTGGTGGACGCTCCATCAGTGATGGAGCTCTTGTGATGACGCGGCGGAGCACTTGGACAGTTTGGCGCGCGGCACGGGAGAAGGGGCCATCAATTATGGCGCGCGGCACGGGACGCCATAAATGATGGCGCGTGAGCCGTCACTGATGGCGAGCGGCGGTGGAGGGACCCATCAATGATGGCGCGTGGTATGGAGAGCCATCAATGATGGCGTGTGGTTTGAGTTAGCATGCCATCAATGATGGCGCGCGGGTTGAGTTGGCAGGAGTGATTCGATGGGGAGGAAAACCTCTATTGCTGCGCCATGTTGGGGAGGGAAAATTTTTTTTGGGGGGGAGAAAGTAGCATAGGGAAGGGAATGATGCTTTGGGGAGAGGAAAAACTGACTGCATTGGAGACCATGTTGGAGACTCCCCCCTTCTTCATAAACTCCTTTCTTCTTCTTCACATTTTTTGACCGAACCTCTTCCTCTTGTTCTTCATCTTCATCCTTATCTTCATTCTCATCCTCATCTTCATCTTCATCTTCATCTTCATCTTCATCCTCCTCTTTCTCATGTAAGTAACTCTTGTACAAAATAAAATTTTGATTTTATTTGAATATTTGTATTACTAATCGTATTTTTGAAAAAATGTAACAGATAGCTCAACCAAATGACGGATTTATTCCCGGGGGACCGATTACAGAAGTCGTCAAACAGGACCGATATGTTTCTTGCATTGGCTATATCATAACTCATGCAAGGAGGGTCAGCCGGGATTATCTGGAGATAACCGAACTGTCGTAGAACACGGTCTGTTGGATGATACATAGTGTAACGATCATATATAATAAAAGATTTGTGTAGGCTTAGCTCGAACGCTGTCCTTATTATTTCTGAACCGTTTTCATCATCCGAGTAGGGTATCCACATAACCTATTGGATGACAATTATTCACGATAAATTTGTACAAATTTATTAACTGGATTGACTATACTAAATTTAATAGTTACCTCATTCCATTGTAACGTATCAAATTCTTCCCGATACAGTGAAACATCTCTGTGTAAATTATGATGTGGGTCCACTACATTTGTGTCCCATCGCGTAGCAAGCGAAAAAATTCTAATATCACTTGGAATACTGGTTACAGGTAGACCAATAAAAAATGTTCGTAGCACCATACCTACGACAGAAATAATTCGATATTCAAGAAAATGTATAAAATTGAAATCAATTTAGATATTGATTTTTCATTACCTGAACCAGCATCGCACACCCACACAAATTGTCACGCCCCAGAACCAGAATACTGGAGAGCGGGGGAATGACTCAGCCAGCTACGTATTACGGGTAGATGAATACCGTATAATACGATCAATGTTGTCTAAAAGACAAGGGGGAGCATACTACATGAAAGTCTTACTATGGTCACTTCACATCTATTGTCTCAATCATTCGAACAAGAAACAGTAATAGAGAACATGTAAGATAAAGCAGTAAGGCGTCCCAAACGCTCTGTCAAAATGTTCTTGATATCTGGCTTTACAAAACATAGCCAGATTGATGTAGCAAAAGTATACACAATTGTTATCAGCTGCAGCCTGACTTTAGTTACAATTATGTAAAAAGTAAGTACGAGACGATCCGACTAACATGTCGGTGCCAAACGGCAAAGTATAAAGTAGATAACAAAACGAGCGGGAAAGTAAGAAACCCACTCGAGTCCTCCTGCGATCATCCCTCTAGTGTTGACCATCTTGAAGGTAGAAGTAAGCTGAGTCCTCGGGAACCGGCTCTAAATCTGGCCATGCAAAACCAGAGAGGTTAGACCTCTAATAGCAAGTACCACAAGGAAGCACGACATGAGAACTAAAACCAGTAATATAAAATATGATAAATAGATCTCTGCTTGCTATTAGGATTCACATAACATCACGACACTTCGAACCAACCTCCCAACCAAACAAGGACAGAAGTTGGCCCGTCATGTCCTGACATTCTGATCATCCCAGTTAAGTAACAGAGTAGGTACAGTACACAAACAAATCATCTTGAACGGCCAATCAACTACTACGGCTTGCTATTGTGAGTCCCAAGTTATCCTGGAATTTATGCAATAGGGATTCCTCAGTTCTTACTATGTGCAAGCAAGGCTAGTCTATCCAATCAATCAATTGCGCCAATCATGTAGTTAGACGAGTCCCAGCGGGACGCCCGCCGTTAATATAGCATGTACAATAATATAAGCAGATACTGTTCCCTGCCCGTGTGACAGATTTACAGTATCTGTGGGAACCAGCCGGCCCGTCGGGCACTTAATAGTCCCAAGGGGGCTGCTATGTAAGAACTCGGGAATCCATTCTCTCCATGCCATCATTATTTTATTTAACTTAATAGTCTCTACGTTGAGTGAAGTTCCATGCCGTGGATCATGGTCATTCAAATGAGTACTTTCGTACGGGGTACGATATGCGCAACTCTACAACGATACCCGTGCGGCTAGGTTGTAGGTTTTACATAGCGTGATGCAACAATCAAATCTGACCACGGAGTAATCATGCCTTGACCATAAAGTACACATGTTGTTTTTGTAAGATAGATAAATAACTAAATAAATAAATAATTTGAAGCCTGCATGTGCCTGTATGCCAATATTCGGGATTGGCTAATCGAGTACAATAGTTCATTACATGAACGTGTCTCATTTATTTCATTCAATAAGACGACTAGCCAGTCTCTTAGTTCCAACTAGGAACGCATGATCAATTTTAGTCAAGATAACCATTATCATCAATGGTGACAAGGCATGAAAGTCAAATAGTATTCAGTGGAGTCGAGTCTACGACTCTCAGGGTTTAATTCCAGTCAATCGGGGTATCTATAGCTCAATTCACGACATATGGTACATCCCACGTAACAATCTATATTTAACAGAAATATCAACATATCATGATTATATCAAGTTTATGCAAAAAGGCGTAAGGATATAAAATGGACGTTAAACATCTAATAAGATATCAATATACAGGGCTATAGAAGATCCAGGATAAGCAGGCTACTCTCATGTCAGCCTACGCTCATGTCAGCGTACGCTCAGGTCAAGCTACGCTCAAGCCAGCGTACGCTCAGGTCAAGCTAGCGTATGGACTCCATACGACTCCTGACCATCCAAGTCAGCGTATGCATGTCATACGCTCCCAAAAGGTAGCGTATGAACTCCATACGACTCCTGACCATCCAAGTCAGCGTATGCATGTCATACGCTCCCAAAAGGTAGCGTATGAACTCCATACGACTCCTGACCATCCAAGTCAGCGTATGCATGTCATACGCTCCCAAAAGGTAGCGTATGCAAGACACACGCTACCTAAAAAGGCAGCGTATGGACTCCATACTGCGCTGCGCTAAAGAGCGCGCACAGCTCAGTGACGCAAGCTAAAAAGCTAGCATACACTGCTCACTGTCTTCTCCAAACAGCAAGAACTCCATAGTTGTACCCTAAAGTTTCAAAAGTCCATAACTTGGTCAAAATAAGTCCGAATCCAACTTTGCAAAGGTCAAAATTGGGTAGAATGAAATTCTCTACAACATGGAACCATCAAAACTTGAAAACATAGAAGTTAATAGATCAAAACCACCAAACTCCGAAAATAACTCATATCTAGATCTACAAAGATTAAGACTTCGAAATGAAAAATGTCAAGTTCTAAACTCTCTTAGAATCACGAGGGAAAGAGAATGGAGCCATAAAAATGGGTCCTCATGAAGAAGCAAGATGTACTTGCCTACGGTTTGGTAGGTGGAGAGAGTAATGAAGAAGAAGAAGAGGAGTAATGGTGAGAATGTGAGTTTATGAGGAGAGAGAAAGAGATGTAAGCTTTAAATAGAAAAGGGGTGGTAGGTGGGAGCTAATGGGCCGGGTTGCAGGGGGATCCAACAAAGCCAACCCGAGAACCCAACCTAGGCCGAACCACAATAGGCTAACCTAAGCAGAGAATAAAATAACAGCAAAAATAAAATGCAGAAATAAAATTGCAGGAAATTAATTAACATAAATTAAAGAAAATTTAAATACAGGATAATACATGATAAATATTAAATAAATACATTTAAGCAGTACATGTATAAAAATACGCATTCTGGGAACGGGGAGTGACACAAATTTTTAGAACCATTTGATCTAGCAAATTCCGTCAAGCTGGCATATAGATATGCTAATGCAGCAGCTTCCCATGCATGACGAGTAGGTACTTTAAGATCATCTAAGAAAGGTAGTAGTTGTACGTTTATTCTGTTTCCCTATCCGTCGAAAAATAACACTGTCCAGGTCAAACAGAACAAATATGCTCTAGTACAGCAAAGTATCTGCAAATTATGAAACTAACATATTAAAATTAACTCGCTATTAAAATTAATAAATATTAGCCAAAATTAGCAAAAAATTACGTACCCTGTAATCATCGACCGCGACTGGACCGTCGATAGTCTCATTTAAATCCATAAAGTTACCCCGAAGCCAAGTTATCGTGACAAAACTCCTTGCTCCTAGGTCCGTAGGGGACGTAATGCCTAGATATCTCCTGACTATTTCACACGAATTTAAATGTGTATCAAAATATATTGGTTCACCTGTAATAGGTAATCCTAAAATAAGGTGAACATCGTGGACCAACAGGCAACTGAAATGTGTTGCGTTAAGGCCACCAACGCTCAGCGAGACTAAAAATGAGGTGAACATCGTGGACTAAAATTTGAATTTCATCCAAATATTGAAACCCAAATGAACGCACCAACTGCTTTTGAGCAGCATTTAACTCTCATTTCTGATACCTTCTCTGAATCCTCCAACTTCCATGCTCCCGTGTTCGAGCCTCGGAAGGATAATCATATAACTACAAGCGAATTTTATTTGTTACATTTATGTAAAAAAAATAATAATAACGAAAGTTACCATTTTTAAAATTTAGCTTCCCCTCAAAAACCAACTTAGATATATAAATTTCTCTTTCCTGTTTGACGACTTCTGTAATCGGTCCCCCGGGAATAAATCTGTTATTCGGTTGAGCCATCTGTTACATTTTTTCAAAAATACGATTAGTAATACAAATATTCAAATAAAACCAAAATTTTATTTTGTACAAGAGTTACTTACATGAGAATGAAGATGAAGATGAAGATGAGGATGAGAATGAAGATGAGGATGAAGATGAAGAACAAGAAGAAGAGGTTCGGTAAAAAAATGTGAAAAAGAAGAAGAAAGAAGGAGGAGTTTATGAAGAAGGGGGGAGTCTCCAACGTGGTCTCCGATGCAGTCAGCTTTTCTCTTCCCAAAGCATCATTCCCTTCCCAATGCTACTTTCTCCCCTACCAAAAACTTTTTTTCCGCCCCAACATGACGCAGTAGTAGAGGTTTTCCTCCCCATCAAATCACTCCTACCAACTTAACCCGCGCGCCATTATTGATGGCATGCCAACTCAAACCACGCGCCATCATTGATGGCTCTCCAAACCACGCGCCATCATTGATGGCTCCCTCCACCGCCGCGCGCCATCAGTGATGGCTCCCCGTGTCGCGCGCCATCATTGATGGCGCCCCGTGCCGCGCGCCATCATTGATGGCCCCTTCGATCCCGTGCCACGCGTCAAACTGTCCAAGTGCTCCGTCGTGTCATCACAAGAGCGCCATCAGTGATGGCGCGTCCCCCTCTATGTTCCACTGATGCCCATAGCGCGCCATTAATGATGGAGTATGCGTCACCGCGCCATGGGACTTGTCGCTCCGTTACCCAAATTGAAATTTTCTTAAACTTCTTACTTTTTTTAAAATTTCGGTAAAATTATTTACCCTATATGAAAATTTCTGTTAAATAAAAGGGAAATTCAAAAAATTTTGAATTTTATTTATATACAACATTTTGTATTTGTATCGAATAGCGGAGTCCGCGTGGAATCCACGTCCGCGTCTGCTCGATACAACAGTTGAAGGCAACGGAGCTCCCGCGGGGCTCCTGATCCGGACCCATATATATATGACGTTATTGGTACTTCTAAACTATCATCTTGCACTCCTCCCTCTAAGAATGTACAAATTAATATCATATTTTTAATGCATGGATTGATCTGAAATCTGAATGATAGAAAATGAAAAGAAGTGCAAATAATATTTTAAGAGTGTCAATATATATATATATATATATATATATATATATATATATATATATATATATATATATATATATATATATATATAGAGAGAGAGAGAGAGAGAGAGAGAGAGAATAAGGGAGGTAGGGTGCCACCTCATGGGAGGGTATCTACTTGTCACCCCCCCCCCCCATGCTATCATCAAGCACATGGGTGCATGATGATAGCATGTGGGGGGTGACAAGTAGACACCCTCCATAGGGTGGCACCTCACCTCCCTCATCCTCTCTCTCTCTCTCTCTCTCTCTCTCTCTCTCTCTCTCTCTCTCTCTCTATATATATATATATATATATATATATATATATATATATATGAGAAATGGATACTTTATTAACTGACAAAATGGCTAATTTACATTGCCTTTGCACCCTCAACACCCTCCCCGTCTTACTGGCCCAAACTGGCTTGTATGTCACTCTCAATGTTATTCAGAATGCCATTAATGGACATTGTCAGTCCGTCGAAGATCCTTCTGTTTCTTTCCCTCCAAACATGCCACACAGCTGAGAGAAGCCTGATTCTGACTATGTCTGTAAAAGTGTATCCCTCGTGTGTGTGTGTATATATATATATATATATATATATATATATATATATATATATATATATATATATATATAGAGGATGAGGGAGGTGAGGTGCCACCCTTTGGAGGGTGTCTACTTGTCACCCCCCACATGCTATCATCATGCACCCATGTGCTTGATGATAGCATGGGGGGGTGACAAGTAGACACCCTCCCATGAGGTGCCACCCTACCTCCCTTATTCTCTCTCTCTCTCTATATATATATATATATATATATATATATATATATATATATATATATATATATATATATATATATATATATGCAAGCCTAGTGGTTAAGAGAGATGCATGCGCCCCAAGTGGTCGGAGTTCGAGCCCCAGTGGAGGCGAGTTCGCCACAATTACCCATTGCTTCAATATATATATATATATATATATATATATATATATATATATATAGAGAGAGAGAGAGGAAAATGTACCTAAGGTCGACCTCATTTTCCTCACTTTACAACATTTTTTTCTTGAATTTTTTTTATGGGATTCATCTACACCTTATTGATTGACAACATACCAAATTTCAAGAAAAAATAATATTGTTTAGCCCCCTATCTATCCCTTGCAAAATCGATGGTCTAAAACTTTGCTGCTACACCGTCGATTTTGCACCTTATTGATAGGGGGGCTAAACAATATTATTTTTTCTTGAAATTTGGTATGTTGCCAATCAATAAGGTGTAGATGAATCCCATAAAAAAAATTCAAGAAAAAAATGTTGTAAAGTGAGGAAAATGAGGTCGACCTTAGGTAACTTACCTAAGGTCGACCTTAGGTACATTTTCCTCATATATATATATATATATATATATATATATATATATATATATATATTGTGGCGAACGCTCCCACCGGGAATCGATCTCCTGACCACTCGGTCGCATGCATCTCTCTTAACCACTAGGGTGGAGGTTATTTGCATATATGTGTGTGTGTGTGTGTGTGTTACACGTGTTTCAAATATTATTATTATAAAAACTGAAAGACAACTATTGTAATTATTCTAATCTCTAATAAGATTGTTTAGGAAGACTAAAAATGAATCCTTAACTATTCTAAATTTATTATTATATTTTTATATATGTACGCAATGCTATTTAAGAAGAACAAAATGACAACTCCTGTGTTACTTAGTTGCCTCTATTAGAATGAACAACTTTAATTAGTAGTATATGCAAGGATATGTCTGAAAAGAAAAGGTCCAATGTTAAGTTAAACTTTTTCTAATTATATAGTAGTATAGACGAATAATTTTAATATGTAACGTACGCGATAATATATATGGACTAAAATGAGCAAGTATACTAATGGACTGAAAAGTTACACGATGAAGCTAAACGTTTTTCATTATATAATAGTATATATGTTTTTTTTGTACATGTGAACAAAATTCAATATTATTTTCATGAAAAAATTCATTTATTCAACTTATATCGACTATTTTTTTTTTATATGTAAAGTTACGTATATTTGTGTTATTTGTCATGAGATTAGATTTTTAGCAGAAGTTCCTTTGCAATTTGGTACTTGCATCATTGTTGAATAAAATTTTCATACATTTTGTGGAGTTTATATATGTTTATATTTGTGTACATATGTAAAAAAATCAATAGTTTTTTCGTAAAAAAAATTTCATCCAGTAACCTATACCAACTAACTTTTTTTCTAATGTAAAGTTGTGTATATTTGTTTTTTTTTTTTTTTTTATGAGAATAGACTTTCAGTTACTAATAATAGAGTTATGATTTTGAGTCATTTACCCCTAATTTAATACAAACAAACAAAATATTTCTATTTTTCTTCTTCTTTATCCTCTCGCTCAACCTTTTCTTGTTCTCCCTCTTCCCCTCTCCTCCCCCTTAGGAGCGATGTGACGAAGGAAAATGAAGAATTGTTACAATAGACAAGAGTTAGTATTAATGTTGCAAAAGTAGTTAATTGAATGGATGAAATAAATTATGGCTAATTTTAATTGTAGTTTTATTTTATTTTCTTTGTTCAAACGCCAATTTTTGAAATATTCGTTGGGGTCACATATCGAAAATGTACAAATTCCAAAATGATGATACATTTTAAAAATATCATTCATGAACGAAACTCGTTTGTGTCCTTCCATAATAAAATATAAGGGTAAACAAAACTAGTCCTTAATAGCCACTATAACTATAACGGGAAGAAAAAAAAATTATTTGTATTTATCTTCATTTCATAACTATTTTAACAACCATGCCCCTATTACAGTTTTAAATTTAATTAGTTCGGCCTCCCATTTAGTGTTAAATATTGTGGGAGTAAATTCAATTTTTTTTTTTTTTTTTTACTAATGTACGAATTGAGGGGTTGTAGTAACTATATTAAAGAGGAGGGGGTTAAAAGAGTTATGAACAAGAAAAAGGGTGGTGGGAGAGGAGGAAAATACAAATAACTCATAAATAAATGAAAGAGCGTGTATTAAATGGTAAGAAGATGAAGGACGGAAACATAAAATTTTACTTTATGGGGGGTTAGTTTTTGACTTAACATGAATGGAAGAAACATTAATAAAAATATATCCAAAGTAGGGTATAATTAAGAAACTTATTTGGTGAGATATAATTTTAATACAGTTTATAAAATTTATTAGGTAACTTTTATTTTTTAGTTTAACTTTCAATTAAATTATAGTTTATATTAAACATGATTGGTATTTAGAATCAGCTGGGGATTTAAATTATACTTAACTTCATATGTTTTACTTTCACATTATGAAGGCTGTGACACTTGAATAAATTAGCCACCATTGTTGGGAAGTTATGAGTTATAAATTGAGAATCAAACTCAATAAGTTATTCGGTTTTGTTTGAAGAAGAAATAGTTTGATTTCGACTTTCAAAATATTAAAAATGTTTACTCTATTTCATTTTTGGATTTCGATTTTGGTTCAAAATCGAAAATCAATCAATTAAGACTTATGCATTTTTTTATTACAATTAAGACTTATGTAAATGCAACTATATAAATACCTTCTATTCTATACATATTTTATGATTAAAAATATATATATAATAAAAATAATAATTTTACGTAGATGTTTTATATTTCAGCTTTTGACAATTAAAATGTCTAACTTTAGATCATATTTAAAATACAACAAACATATGTGTAAAATTATATAATTAATATAGTTTAATTATAGTTATAATTTTGCGCTTGATTCATGACTTAACAAATCGAATAGATTATCGATTCGATTATGACTAATTTTTGTTTGATTTCGAATTTGGATTTTCAAAAGTTCGATTTATTCTTGTGACTTTACGGTGAGAAAAATAAAATAAGACAAAACAAATCAAATTAAATATTGAAAATTGAAACTAAAATAATCACATATAAAAATAAAAATGTTCAGCGTTTTTGTCAAAAGAAAACATCCGGAACTGCCGTCAACACTTTGACGGCCGTCTGTCTTGGTTCTCCCACTGACCATGTCATCGCTCTCCGATCTCACCATCCATCTCAGATCCAACGGCCACATACCACGACCGACCCATAAAACCTATATAAAATCACCTGCGTCTCCTCTATCATCCACTTACAAATCTCATCCTTCATTTCCTTCAGCAAGAAAAACAGGAAAAAAATTCGAATTTTTAGTGCGACGATGGCGGAACACGTGGAAGAACCGAAGCACCACGAGTCACTGATGGAGAAGATCACGGACACGATCCACGGACACGGCGACTCGTCCTCCTCCTCTTCCGACTCGGATGACGACAGCAAGAAGAAGTCCGCTGCTGCTTCCTCCTCCTCCTCCACGAAGGCCAAGATCTGGCGTCTCTTCGGGAGGGAGAAACCGGTCCACCAGGTCCTTGGCGGCGGCAAGCGTACGGATCCATCCGATCTAAACCCCTAACGCTTTTTTTTTTTCCCTTCCAAGTACTATTTTTAGTTTTTTTGTGTTTATTGATTTTTTAGTACTTGTTATAATTATAGATCTCGATTAGATCGGTTCGGCATAGATTTGATTGATTTAAAGTTTGAACTCCTCCTTGACTAATTCAGATCTGTTTATTAATTAACTACTGATCTATTTTTCTTTTTCCTTGCAGTTCGTAGTTCAAATTTCTATTTATTTTTTCTCTAATTTTTGTAGTTATTTTCTCTATTTTTTCTTGTTTAGGATTTTTTTTTTCCTTTTTTTATTCTAGATTTCTCTGTGGATTACTATAATTATCTCTCTATAATGGACTATTCCTCATCTTCCCACCGAAAGGAGCTTTGCTTTTTTTACATGGGAAGCTAACCATTATTATTAATTAATTAGTTCCCTCAGGAATCTTTCCGCTGTTATTTATCTTCATAGATCTTCGAAAACCTCTTTTATATATTTTTTGTTATTATCTTTTTCTATTGTATATTCGACTGCGATTGTTGCTTTTGGGGAATAGTACAAAAAAATGGGAACAGTCCCTAATGAAACCCTAACTTTTGTTCGATCAGGAAGAATCTATTCAGTGTTTACTTAGTTTCCTGATTGACGCTTTTGGGGATTAGTACAGAAAAAATTGGAACATTCCCTAATGAAACCCTAACTTTTGTCGATCAGGAAGAATCTATCCAGTGTTTACTTAGTTTCCTAAGGGTCTGCTTGGTAATTGTAAGGGGTAGTGGTTATGAGGTGTTTTTAGAGTACCGGTTATGAGCGGTTACGAGGGGTTCGGGTTTGGATGGTTTTTAAGTAGAGGCTTTTAAACCAGTCCAATCCATGCTTGGTAATTCACTAACGAGCGGTTCTTAAAATCCATCCACCGATTTGGGTGTTTATAAAAGCCACCCAAAAAATACATTACACCGGTTTTGGGGGGTTTTTGAGCCGACCAAAACTGGTGCCTCAAAAAAATTGACAAGCAGGGGTTTTCATAAACGGTTTTCATAAACGGTCGATTCAAAAACACCCAAAAACCGGTGAAAACACTGTTACCAAGCAGACCCTAAAGGAATCTTAGTAATGGTGTTTAATTAGCGTCTGGAATCTTTCTAATATGTATTGTTAATGTGGTTTTTGTATGCAGCTGCTGATCTTTTCCTATGGAGGAACAAGAAGGCCTCGGCCGCAGTCCTTGGCACGGTCACGGCCATCTGGGTCCTGTTCGAGCTCCTCGAGTACCATCTCCTCACCCTGGTCTGCCACTGCCTCATTCTCTCCCTCGCCGTCCTCTTCCTTTGGTCCAACGCCACTACCTTCATCAAAAAGTCTGCACCAATCTTCCTTTTTCGTCAATCTTCCCCCTGCCAACTTGTGCTTAATATATAATTTTCCGATTTCAGGTCCCCACCGCACATTCCCCAAGTGAGCATCCCTGAGGACCTGACAGTGAACATTGCCCTTGCATTGAGATGCGAGATCAACAGGGCCTTTGCTGTTCTTAGGGAGATTGCATCTGGGCGCGAACTCAAGAAGTTCCTCGTGGTATGTTGATTGGTGATCGTTGCCATTTTGGGTTACAGTTTGGGTTCCTTTTTAGTATGCTAATTGTAGGTTGTCCATTTGGGGTCTGCAGGTGATTGCAGGTTTGTGGCTGTTCTCGATCGTCGGAAGCTGCTTCAACTTCTTGACCCTGCTCTACATAAGTAATGATGTTTCCACTCATATTGCTCTTTTGCTGTAGTGGTTGGAGCTTTATTGTTTGATTGGCTAATTGTTTTGTTTATGAAAACAGCCTTTGTGTTGCTGCACACGGTGCCTCTCCTGTACGAGAAGTACGAGGACAAGATCGACTCCTTTGCAGAGAAGGCGACGGCAGAGATCAAGAAGCATTATGCTGTGGTTAACGAGAAGTATCTTAGCAAGATCCCCAGGGGTCCTTTGAAGGACAAGAAGCACCAGTAGTGGGAAGAAGGTATTCTGGAGTCGTAGTAGGTCCTGATTGTTTGTTTGCTTTGAGTGTTGCTACGACTTCTAGAATCTCCTTATGCCTCCTAGTTTGGATTAATCAATTATGTTTGTTAGGAATGGTTCCAAGATTTTGTCATGTGGAACGGATCTGTGTTATTTAGCTTATAGATATAGTATGTACTGTTGATGATTTTATGCTATACAACTGAAGCCTGTCACAGTAGCCTGCATGTTGATGATATTGAAACTGGATAGTCTGCACATTTGATATACATTAAATTAGGATTTTTGGTTGATCTTGCTTAGTGATGAAAGTATTCAATATATTAATTTCCTCTTCTTTTTTGTCAGTTCTGCTTAGTGATATTATGATGTATCCGATTTCTGCACTTTCTCGTAGGCATAAAATTGAGTGAAGGGTGGTTGGGTAAAATAACATAGTCGGGCTTCCTCACTTGAAAGTCAAGTCTTCCAGGTCTCATGGTGGGTCAGTGAATGGCCATGGTCTGGCATCTGGATTGTGTATATCGTCGCTAACATTAGATGTTAACATTCAATTCTTTAGTTACAGGGCCAGTCATTTGGTGATCGATCTTCTTATAGAGGTTGGATAAGGTGACATTGACCATTTTATTGTATTACCACTAGTCATCTTGCTATCAATATCATACAACTTTATGTACAGATATTTGGTGCTTTACAATGAGCGTACCAGTTATAGCAATATGCGAAACATTGATTATTAGAGTTAAGCAAGCATGTGATTATTTATTTATTTATTTATTTATTAATTTTTTTTTTTGGGGGGGGGGGGGGGGGGGGGGTGATAGCAATGAATTTGCTAGCTAACCGAAAGAATCCAGCGGAAGGCACAGAACTAAAGTGAGGATTATGTTTACATGTGCCACAAGCAATTTTGGAAAGCAAGTGTGGTATTATTAGTTCGGATTTCCATATTTGTGCAAAGGAAGACATGGAGTTGGAGTACTTTATCATACCAAGGAAAGCATGGATTGATGGTGTTCGTGTTATAAAATGGTTCTACTTTTGCTATATCTTTGGCTTCGATATATATTTTGGGTTTAGGTTGATATTTAACCATTGTTGTTCATATATCCTGACACGGTAAGTTTTGAATCTTCACAATAGTCTAAGCAATGCTCATATGGAGTTTGTGCAGTAACCTTAGAAGCACGGACACTCCAAAACTCATTATGTGTCCGCATTGTGTTGGCACATGTATCGGACACTCTGGAATACACCAGGACACCAAAATAGGTTCTGAATCAGATCACGACACGTCTGAAACGTGTCGTGTTGAATCCATATCCGTGCAACATAGGCTCCAGTAATAGATTTTAGTTTGCAATTTTGCTAGTATATTTTTCTTTCTTTGTTTGACGTGGATATGCAGTTTATGTTTCATATATATATAGTGTTTTATGTGTATATGCAGTTATCTTCTTATTAACCAGCGCCTCGACTGAAACAAGGGTGTGTAAACTGTTTACTAAATCGGAGATTTGTTTGTCCTAATGGACGACATTTTTAGTCGTCTTATATGACGTGGGCTTTAAATTTTAGGATTGTGGCGGGCTCTAGGGTCATTAGTGGTGGTCTTTACCAGTTGATCAATTATGTTCAGATATGACCAGTTTGTTCTTCTGCATGCATGGTTTTTGTTCTTTAAGGGACTTTGGTTATCATTCCTAAATTGGTTTCCATTTGTTGTTAATTTGGAATGTTTTAAGTAGCTCTGACTGAAGAAGGAAGTTTGATAGTTCAATCTGGTTTCAATCAATATTGGGACTGAAGTTTGGAAGTTTTGGTAGTTAAATCTGAGTTCAAGCAATATTGTTAATACTCCATGAAGATTGTTTGCACTTAGTAGATCAAACATCAGATCAAACATCTCATCTTTTTTGATATGATTAAGGAAGTTTTCAAGTATATTGGATTCTGTTGTTTTACGTTGGATCTTTCTGCCCTAATTCTGTTATATGATAACTCCAGTAGTGTGTGTGTTTTTTTTTTTTTTTTTTTTTTTTTTTTTTTTTTTTTTTTCCTTTTCAAAAAGGAGTTTTCGTCATCATTTTTCATTTTGGATTCGATCCGAGTTATTGTTAATTTTGTTTGCTGAACTCGGGAGGTCAGTTTGCTTATAATAGTGGGAGTGATGTTAGTTTGAAAATTTTGGTCGTTCAATCTGAATTCTAGTAAATATGTTAGTTCTCAATTGTTTGGACCGTCAGATATTTGATCTTCTGCAATATGATTAGGGATACAGTCAAATGTTCTGTTTACAATATCGTTTAGCATATGTTGAGACTACTATTTGCTTTTGTAGAGCCACCAGTTTTATGGGGTGTTATTCCCAGCATTCTTGGTGATTATTAGGGTATCTCAAGTATCGGGGGACCTCCAAATGATTGTAGATTGCCAGTTTTCACTGTTACTAACCTTAGGTTGCTATGGTTCCCCTCAAATGCGTAGGTTTCTTTCTTTTGGTCCATTACCTGTGTAAGTTCATTCTCTGTTTTCATGTCTTGAAGGTTCATCAGGTCTACTTCTTGCAAAATTTCTGCTATATAGTTAGTCTAATCATTCTGGCTTTTGACAACAAGCTTAAGTCTTTATTTTGTTAGGATCTTCAGCAGGAGCCTAGTTGTATGCCCGAAATTGTAGCAATTGATCGTCTCGTCTACTTAGTAGATCTGGGATGATCATCACTTTGAAATTACAAGGTGTTATAACCAGGTACGGTACCCCCAAAGTTCCATTATCTGATCTATTTCTCCAGTAGATTTCCAATAAAATTACGAACCTCCCTTCACATTCGTGCGTGCAGACACACACACACTCAAATGAGAACACACCGATATTAGCTCTTATGCATTTACGAATGTATATGAAAGGAAAATGTTCCAAATTCAGGAACCAATTGTTAAAGCTCTTATGCATTTACGAATGTATATGAAAGGAAAATGTTTTAACAAATGTTGACATTAAATGAATTCAGTTTAATGAAATAAAAGCCTGATAAAAAACACATGATTGATATCAAAGATCTAAATGAAGTAAACTTGGTACTTATATAAAGAAGTGAGCATTGAAAAAGTGTTTTTTTTTTTCCTACAAAAGGCACATAACACGTGGACATCACATTGTTTAGTTTTGTCCACGACCCTCCCTTACGTATTGAGTACTTCCTCAGCGTTGCACCACCATCGTCCCCATCTTCCTATGTCTTGAATATATATGAAAATAGAAGAAAAAAAAGATAGAAGACGAATCCCTCATGCCTTGAACCTATATTAGGCGATAAGAAAATAAGTTTGAAGATTAATCGATTCATCTTCTCTCTAAAAATATTCTTCGAATGGATAGACCCAGAATATATAATGATGCCCATAAATTATTCTTCTCCGCATACCTAAAAAATAGGGGCGGTTTGTAAGATACCCCTCGCTAATGTATTTATAATTAATTATACCAAAATTGAGTCCATATTTGATTTAACGAACTTGTTATTATTTTCCGAATAAAATTTTACCCGATAATGTCATCATTGTTGTAATTCATCATCATGGTGACTCTTCACCTTTGTAACTCCCAAGTGACTTTTCATTTTGTAACTCCCAACCTCTCTCTTCCTATATAAAGAGAGGTTGGGATGGCTTGTAGAAAGATATTGACATATATTGATATAAAGAGAGGTTGAGCTAATTGTCTACAACACGTTATCAGCACTTTGCTCGTGCAACGCCGGAGACCCGACGTACCGCTCGCCTCGACGTCCGCCGACCGTTGCCCCGCGCGCACCCCGTCGCTCGTCGCCGATCCCGCGTATCCGCAATCGTCTTCCCACTTTCTTCAACCGTACGGTAAGAAAGGTAAAAAAAAAAAAAAAAAAATTTGCTTATTCTTTTGAATTTATTTTTCACACTCTGTACCATTCCAGTATAGACATTACAATAGAAAGATTTTTGAATTTTTTCACAACTCTGAAATCTATGTGCTGTTTTCTTTACTACGGAAAAGAAAAAAAATAATAATAAATTGTTACAATCTCTTAGACTAGATTTTTTTTTCTGCTCTGTTTGTTTCTGCTCTGTTTGTTTCAGAGTCAAATTGCACATAGATTTTTTTTCATACCATATTATAATATGGTTTAGTATTATTCTATTTTTGTTATAAAAGCCAATATCAAATGCATGTTATTCTATTTGTGTTTCAGAGTCAAACTTCCTGGTAATGTTGTGTCTGTTATTAAGAAGTAACAGGAGCCAATATCAAATGCATATTATTCTATTTGTGTTATGAAAGCCATTTAATTACAGTTTAGTATTACATTTAGCTTCTGGTTTTGATTTTGTTTTATTTAAACTCTTAAAATTGGTTTTGACTTATTCTATCTAACCAGAACACAAAAGAACACTTCCTGAGTTCAAGCCCAATGTTGGGAGTGGGTTGTAGGTTTTTATGTATAATTTTGCTATAATCTAACCTTTAGCATACTAGTTTTTTTAAAAAAAAAAAAAACATATTTGTTAGTTAATTTCTGAGAAAATAAATTTTTGATAGCAAATTTTCATGTTGAAAAAGAGAATTTAGATGCTAACTTTTTTTTGGTAATGATGGATTTGGAGCGCCCCGACGAGCGTCTGCGTCCCGACAAGCAACTCAGTAGCAATTTTGTTTATGTTACTTAGTGAATTATTGTAACAGATGGGTAGTAAAAATTGTAATTTTTTTCTCGCTATTTTTTCGGCGTCGCTTCATTAGACGTCGGAAAAATAGTTGATATTTTTTTGGTGCCGCTTGCTTAGGCACCAATTCTTTTGTGTGTTGTTGCCTACTTATGTTGTACGTTTTTTTTAGCTTAATGGCGTAAAAATTGAAAAATTGGTTTTGGCTATATAAACAAATTCTGGCACCGCCAAATTTGGGCCTCCCAAAAATAACTTTTTTGGTTAATAATTTTTCAAAGGCAACGCTCATTTTGAGCACGCACTAAATTGTCACCTATTTTGCACAGTTCGCAAATAGCGTGAATTTCTTGAAAAATCTTATTTATTCTTACATTTGACAAAAATTTTACGAAGTCTCTCCGAATAGGCTCACCTACTTGGGTATGATGTCAGAAAGAACTTGGGGCTTGGTTCTTAAGAGGTCCCCGGTGACCCTCCTCCCCCATTTTCCCGCCTGGTCATATTCACGTAGAGCTACTGAAAGGGGTTGACCGAATATTATTTTTTTGCTCAAATTGTATTTATAATTATGCATTTTTGCAAGAAACTTATTGACCTCTCTATATCGGCCCGTCGATCGAAATAAGATAATTTTTAAACAAAAATCGTTTTTTCAAAACCGTTGTTTTTATTTACGATTGTTTGTTGTTGCTTATACAAACCAAATCCATATAAACCTGTCGTTTTATATGTTGACTGATCAAGATTTTTTCTCCTGTTGTAGAAAAATGTCGATCAAGATTGATTTTTCCATCCTTGAAGCCTCTGGCAAGAACTACTTGGACTGGACGCAAGACATCCAGAACCATCTAGATGCGCAGGGCCTCTTGGACGTCATCTATACGAGGAAGAGCGTGAAGTGGAAGTCACTCGCTCAATGAACGCCAAAGCGATGATTCTATTCCGCATGCATTTATCTGACGCCATGAAGGCGGAGTTCATTGAAATCTCCTCGCCGAAGACGCTATGGGACTCTCTGAAAGAGCGCTTCGACCACCAGAAGACCATATGGCTACCTGAAGCACGCCATGACTGGTTGAACCTGCGCTTCCAAGACTTCAAAAGTGTAACTGATTACAACAATGAAGTCTGCAGGATTCGATCACTTCTCCAATACTGCGGTGAGATATTAACCGACAGTGATCTATTGGAGAAAACATACACCACATTTCCTTCCACTGACAACTTGCTCCAGAAGTAATACCGTCAGTCTAAGTTCACCAAGTTTCCCGAGCTCATCACCCAGCTTTTACTAGACGAGAAGAACAGTCTCATTTTAATGAGAAACAACAATTCTCGTCCTGCTGGAACAAAGGCAATTCCAATGCCTGATGCAAACGCTCTCCGTGGACCAAATCCACGGTGGAAACGAGACAAGGGCCAGTCGTCCCAGCCAAGGAACAGAGGCGAGTTTAAGTCTCGCCATCCAAAGCGAGGTTCTAACAAGAACCAAGGACCTTTGACTCCTAGGCAGTCTCATGGTAAGAACCAACGGGCCAGTCGTCCCAAAGCGAGAGTGGAAGGCCAAGCGCCTACTCTTTGCTACAAATGTGGTGCTTATGGTCATATGCAACGGACTTGCAGGGCGACCCCCCAAGAAGTTAATAACTATCACAAGGGGCGCCGGGCCGAAGCAAATCTGGTCAACGAGTGCGAAAATCTAAATCTTGAGACCCCCGATTTTGTAGCAGAAATGGAAGAATGAATCTCCATTTTCTCTATATTTGATTTAAGTCATGAAACTTTTGGTGGTTTGTATTTTCTGTTTTCTCGATAAATTAAAGTTCTATTTCGAGCACTTTCCTCAAACGTGTGACAAACTTTAATTTTTTCTTTACTTATAGGCATGGACCACGGGGCAGTGGATTGTCTGGTTGATAGTGGAACGACTCACACTATCTTGAGAGATAAATCATACTTTATCTCCTATACGCCTAAAGTAACCTCAGTGACAACCATTTCGGGACCCTCAACCCTTGTTCAAGGTTTTGGCAAAGCCCGTTTTTCGTTGTCCAATGGTACTCCCGTTGAAGTATCAGAGGCCTTATATTCTCCAAGGTCCAGTCGTACCTTACTGAGTTTTAAGGATATTCGAGAAAACGGATTTCATGTTGAAACTGCTCGAGAACATGGCTTCGAGTATCTTTTCATTACCTCCACTCAGTACGGCCAAAAGCGTATCTTGGAGAAGTTGAAATGTCTTTCAAGTGGTTTGTATCTCACTACGATACAACACATCGAGAGTAATCTCATCATTCGCCGAGCGCCAGTTGATGAGAGGACTTTTATGCTATGGCATGACCGGCTGGGTCATCCGGGTCAAAATACGATGCTTCGTACTATGAATGCATCACATGGGCATCCACTTGGAGGAAAGAATTTCGTTATAAATCCGAAAAGCCTATGCCAAGCTTGCTCGATTGGGAAGACGAATCTCAAGCCACTCCATGTGAAACCTACGAGATTGGTTTCCCAATTCCTTGAGAGAATTCATGGAGATATTTGTGGACCAATCCAACCAACATGCGGACCATTTAAATACTTCATGGTTTTGGTTGATGCATCGACTAGATGGTCACACGTAGTGTTGTTGTCCACCCGAAATGCAGCGTTTCCTAAACTCCTTGCCCAGATCATTAAGTTAAGGGCTCACCATCCGGATTATCCGATAAAGTCTATTAGACTTGATAATGCCGCGGAGTTTACATCGAAGACTTTCGATGACTATTGCATGACTTTGGGAATAAATCTTGAACATCCTGTTGCGTATGTTCATACCCAAAATGGCCTAGCGGAAGCTTTTATAAAGCGACTGCAAGTGATAGCGAGGACCTTGGTTATGCGCACCAAACTTCCACTATCTGCATGGGGCTACGCAATTTTGCACGCTGCAAATTTGGTCCGTCTGAGGCCCATGGCCACCCAACCACTTTCTGCGTACCAGCTGGTTACTGGATGTGAGCCTGATATCTCACATTTACGCGTGTTTGGGTGCCTAGTCAATGTTCCAATTGAGCCGATAAGGCGTTCAAAATTTGGACCTCAGAAGCGACGGAGAATATATGTCGGTTATAACTCCCCGTCTATCATTCGCTATTTAGAGCCATTGACAGGCGATCTCTTTACCGCGAGACACGCGGATTGTGACTTTGATGAGGCAATCTTCCCGTCGTTAGGGGGAGAAATGCACGCTAACGTTGATGAGGAACGACGTGAATTAGCGTGGCATGTGCCCGCTTTTGCTCATCATGATCCCCCCTCTGCACATAGTGATAAGGAAGTGCAGAGGATTCTAGGTCTGCAAGATATTGCAAATCAAATGCCAGATGCATTTAGCGACCTAGCAAAAGTCACGAGATCAATTATACCTGCTGCAAATGTGCCTGCAAGGATAGACGTCCCTGAGAGACGCCATGTTCCTGTGAAACATGTTGCTCCGGTCGAACCCGCCGAGCAAAGGACGCTGCCATCGGCCGTCCAGTCCGTCGCTATTCCCAAGAAGAAGGGAAGACCGGTTGGTTCCAAAGATGTTCTGCCCCGGAAGCGGAGAAATCTTGTTAAAAGCGTTTTGCCACATGAGATCATTAAGGATCACGGTGATGTATTAGAAGAGCGCGTTCCAGATGAAACGCCTATTCCTAATCATGCCGATAACCTCGAAATATCCGTCGAGTATGCTAGCTTAGACGATATTTTGAAGCGAAACGAAACTGTCATCGATGATGTGTTCATATACTCAGTGGCCACTGACATTATGAACAATGATGACATGGAACCTCGTAGTGTTGCCGAGTGTCAACGACGAACGGACTGGTCACAATGGAAACAAGCAATCCAGGCTGAACTAGACTCCTTAGCGAAAAGAAGCGTGTTTGGACCTGTTGCTCCAACACCACCCAATGTTAAACCAGTTGGTCACAAATGGGTTTTCCTAAGGAAGCGTAATGAGAGAAATGAGATTGTGCGATACAAGGCTCGCCTTGTGGCGCAAGGCTTCTCACAACGCCCTGCAATTGATTACGAGGAGACGTATTCTCCCGTAATGGACATCATAACGTTCCGCTACTTAATCAGTTTAGTAGTTTCCGAAAAACTGAATATGCAGCTCATGGATGTGGTCACAGCCTATCTCTACGGGGATCTAGACATAGAGATATATATGAAAGTCCCTGAAGGACTAAAGATGCCGGAATCAAGTAGTTCCCGACCACGGAACGCGTTCTCGATTAGACTGAGACGTTCGCTATATGGATTGAAACAATCCGGGCGAATGTGGTATAACCGCCTAAGCGAATACTTGATCGGTTTGGGATACGTTAATAACGAACTTTGCCCATGCGTGTTCATAAAGAAATCCACTTCAGGATACGCAATCATCGCGGTCTATGTAGATGACATGAATCTCATAGGAACCGAAAAAGACTTGTCAGAAACTGCTGATATCCTGAAGAGGGAATTCGAGATGAAGGATCTTGGGAAGACACGGTTTTGCCTCGGCCTGCAGATCGATCACCGTAAAGATTGAATTCTTGTCCATCAAGCAAACTACACCCAAAAGGTGTTAAGACGCTTTAGTCATTTTGACGTTAAGCCGTCCGCTACTCCCATGATCGTCCGCTCTCTAGACATTACTAAGGACCCATTCCGTCCAAAGGAGGACGACGAAGAGATATTGAGTCCTGAGTGCTCTTATCTGGGTGCAATAGGCGCTTTATTGTACTTGGCCCAATGTACTAGACCGGACATCTCGTTTGCTGTGAATTGTCTAGCTCGACACAGCACCGCGCCAACACGCCGCCATTGGAATGGCATAAAAGACATTTTTCGCTACCTTAAGGGTACTACGGACTTGGGCTTGTTCTATCCCTACGCGGTTTTGTGTGAGTCCAACGCTCTTGGCACTCGAAGCAACGCGACCCTTGTTGGCTACGCCGATGCGGGATACTTATCTGATCCGCACAAGGGGCGTTCCCAATCTGGTTACGTCTTTACCATTGGGAACACGGCGATTTCTTGGAGGTCTCGCAAACAGACCTTAGTGGCTACTTCAACGAACCACTCTGAGCTACTCGCGCTTTATGAGGCGACTAGAGAGTGTGTATGGCTTCGAGCTGTTATTGGCCATATTCGAAGTACATGTGATCTTCCATATGACCCAGATGAACCTGTTGTCATCTATGAGGACAATACCGCTGTTATTGATCAAGCGAAACATGGTTACATCAAAGGGGATGCTACCAAGCACATATCGCCCAAGTTGTTCTTTACACATGAACAACAAGCACTTCAAAAGATTGAAGTGCAACACATTGGATCGGAGAATAACCGTGCAGACTTGTTCACCAAGTCACTGCCAAAACACTCGTTCCAGAAACATGTCAGAGCGATTGGACTTAGGAAGCTTTCAGAGCTAGCCTAAGTGGAACATGTTTCCTGCACCTTGTTGTGTGCATGTGAGGAGGAGCGCCCCAACAAGCGCCTTCCAACGCCCTGTTGTGCGTATATCCCGCACCCTGTTGAGTGCGAGTGAAAAGGGAAGCATCCTGATGTATGCTCGTGTACTCTTTTTCCCTTCGACCAAAGTTTTTCCCACTGAGTTTTCTTTGGCAAGGTTTTTAACGAGACACAGTTCAAATCCCTTATTCACTAAGGATTATTATAATCAGGGGGAGTATCCAGTTGTATACTTCTAAACCATCGTGTACTTTTTTGTCCTTCGATCAGCGGTTTTTCCCACTGGGTTTTTCCTGACAAGGTTTTGACGAGGCACCTTTGCAATGGTTAAGTTTACCCCATCACACTGACCTGTGTGTACTCTTTTGTCCTTCGACCAAAGTTTTTTTCCCACTGGATTTTCTTTGGCAAGGTTTTAACGAGACACAAGTAGGTGGTCATTTTTGAATCTGCAAGCTACAGACCGACAAAGAAGCTCAGAGGTGTTTACAAGCAGAGTTTGTGAAGAGCCAAGGGGGAGTGTTGTAATTCATAACTCCCAAGTGACTTTTCATTTTGTAACTCCCAACCTCTCTCTTCCTATATAAAGAGAGGTTGGGATGGCTTGTAGAAAGATATTGACATATATTGATATAAAGAGAGGTTGAGCTAATTGTCTACAACAATCATTACTAAAATCGTAATTGAATGACAATTTCATGTTCATTTAAATTCGTATGTTTATAATATTTAATTGTATTGGGCCTAGGCTGGTATATACTATATTTTTGTTAAGACTTGGAAGTCCATAATTTTATATATGTCAATATCTGATTCTCTTGGGCATTAAGCCTGTAAATGCTACTTAATTGTTAAGGCTATATATAATAGTTTAATTGTATTGGCCTAATGCTATATATAATAGTTTATTGGTATTGAGCCATTCCTATCTAAGAGCATCTCCATCCCTATTGTCTTGTTAAGTGTTGTGAGTCTTAGGTAGCTCCTATGTGGCATGAGCCACAAGACAATGTCTTGTTTATGTGGCAAAATTATATCTCAAAAGACAATTAGATAGAAAAACTCTCTCCAATGCAAAAGTATTGAGAAGACAATAAAAAGTATTTTTTCCAACTTCCAAGGCAACTTTTAAGACAACTACTCATCTTCTTTCTTTTTTCTAATATTTTTTATTCATAATTGATGACATGGAAGAGAAGACATTGTCAAGTGCATTGTCTAGAACAAGACAATCAACTTCACAATGTCTTCTTTAATTTTTGCCACATAAGCCTCACAATTGACTTGACAATTGCATTGGAGAAGAACTTTTGAATAAAATTTTGTCATTCTTATGTGAACTTTTTTCCAAAGTCACAATAGGGTTGGAGATGCTCTAATCCAACCCAATCTCAATATTTCAATTCCTTACTAAACTTAGGTTGCGTTTGGTTCATTGTAATGTAATCGTAATTGTAATGGAATTGGGTTTGTAATATAATTGAGTTTGTAATGTAATGGAATTACAATTACATTACTATGTTTGGTTGAAACATGTAATCAAATCATGTAATGTAATGTTAATTGCATTCATGTGTTTGGTTTAACATGTAATGTAATTAAAATTTTAATTTAATATTTTTTTTAAAATACAACATAAAATTTAAAAAGTTGATCAATACAAAATTTCAAAAATTTAAAAAGAAAAAAGAAAAAAAATTAAAAATAAATAATAAAAAAGGGAAAAAATGGTTTGTTTTCTGTTAAAAAAAGACCAAAAACGAAAAAAAAGACAAAAAATAAAAAATACCAAAAATGACAAACGAACAAAACAGAAGGAAAAAAACCAAAAATGAAAAAGCGATAAAAAAGAAAAACGACAAAAAAAAAAGATCAAAAATGTGAAAACCATAAAAGTGACTAATAATGATAAAAAAAATGACTAAAAACAAAAAAATTGACAAAAACAACAAAAAATGAAAGGGAAAAAAAGGACGAAAAAGGACCAAAAACAAAAAAAAAAGGGGCAAAAAATGTACAAAAACGACAAAAAAACGAAAAAAATGACAAAAAAACGATAAAAAAGAGCAAAAAAATAAAAAACGATAAAAAGGAACAGAAATGACAAAAAACGAAAATACGAAAAAAGTCCAAAAACAAGAGGGAATTAAAAAGAGCAAAAAACGACAAAAAGATTAAAAAACTTGCAAAAAAAAAAAAATCCAAAAACGACAAAAAAGGGAACAAAAACAACCAAAAAAAAAAAGAAAAAACGAGCATAAACGACCAAAAAAGTGAAAAAAAGACCCCAAAAAAAGCAAAAAATGATAAAAAAAAGCGACAAAAACATGCAAAATCGACCAAAAACGATAGAAGACGATAAAAATGTAAAAAATGGTCAAAAACGTACAAGATCAACAAAAATCGATAAATAACATGCAGAAATGGAAAAAAATTGCGCAATATCGACAAAAAACGTAAAAAATTGACCAAAATGATTTAAAAAGGCAAAAAATGAACAAAAACGACAAAAAAAGGACAAAAAGAAAAAAAAAAGGGACAAAAACTACAAAAAAAACAAACAAAACAACCAAAAACGAACAAAAATGACAAAAAATGAACAAAAATGACAAAAACAAAAACAAAAAGGACAAAAACGACAAAAAAACAAACAAAAACAAACAAAAACGAACAAAAACGACAAAAAAAAAAGGACAAAAAATGAACAAAAAAGGACAAAGACGACAAAAAACCGAACAAAAATGACAAAAAAACGAACAAAAATTACAAAAACCGAACAAAAACGAACAAAAAAAAGACCAAAAATAACAAAAAAAGACAAAAACGACAAAAAAACAAACAAAAACAACGAAAAACGAACAAAAATGACAAAAAAAACGAACAAAAACGACAAAAAGGACAAAAACAACAAAAAAGGACAAAAACGACAAAAAAAACAAAAAAAAAACAACCAAAAACGAACAAAAATGGCAAAAAACGAACAGAAACGACAAAAAACGAAAAAAAGGGATAAAAATCACAAAAACCGAACAAAAAGAAAAAAAAACGAACAAAAATTACAAAAAAAGAACAAAAACGACAAAAAAGAACAAAAAGGGACCAAAAATAACAAAAAAAATGACAAAAACGACAAAAAAATAACAACGAAAAACGAACAAAATGATAAAAAACGAACAAAAACGACAAAAAACGGACAAAAACAACAAAAAAGGAAAAAAAAACCAACAAAAACAACAAAAAACGAACAAAAATGACAAAAAACGAACAAAAATGATAAAAACGGACAAAAACAACAAAAAATGACAAAAACGAACAAAAAAAAAAACAAAAACAACCAAAAAAAAAAAAAAAAAACCAAAAACGAACAAAAATAACAAAAAACGAAAAAAAGAGAAAAAACGACCAAAAACGAACAAAAACGACCAAAAACGACAAAAAACAAACAAAAACAACATAAAATGACCAAAAACGAACAAAAATGACAAAAAACGAACAAAAACGACCAAAACCGAACAAAAATGACAAAAAACAAACAAAAACAATAAAAAATGACAAAAAAACGAACAAAAGATCAAATTATAGCATACCAACCTTCCGCTTAAGTTGCAATGTAATTGCGATTACATAGGTTTTATGATGTAATTGAGTTTAGAAGAAACTGATGTAATGTAATCAAACTTGTAATCGCGATTACATTACATCTAATTTTTTTTTGTCCAACTAAACACCCGAGTTAGATTGACAACGTAATGCCAATTACATTACGTTGTCCAATCCTGCAAACCAAACGGGCCCTTAATTCCCAGCCCAGCCCAGCCCAGCCCAGCCCAGCCCAGCCCATGCTACTTATTCTCCGATTACATACAATTCCATCTAGCCATTCATTCATTCATTCATATAGAGCCCTCCATCTGATCAAACCCTAACTCATGGTGTCTATAAAGACATTGTTAGCAGCAACCTATAACCCAGAGAGGACCTAAGCATGTCTTTTGTCGGCGCTTCTCTACAGCCGCTCTCTCTTCACACAGCTCCAACCTTTGTAGGAGTCCAGCGTCAGTACTGCGTCGCGTAGCCCTTGTTGTTCGACTCTGCCAATGTCGAGGGCGACACGAGGCTCCACGCTCGCAGCCGGCCACCCTCCTCAGTTCGGCGTCGAACTGGCGTGGAGGCTTTGTCCCGACTGTCGAAACGCCGCCACCGTGGCTTAGCACGACACCTTCCTCTCCTCCGTAGACGCTCCACTCGACCATGTGTCGACCATGTGAATGAAAATTTAATAGTAGTGGTAGGAATGCAATCTCTCTCTCTCTCTCTATAGTAATTTTTGTTTTCTTTTCGTTTTAGTAGTTGAAATTGTTGATGCAATGACGAAAAATAGATGAAATTCTATAGATCGATTCTTCGATATGAAGCCAATACATCTGGTTCGTATTCACCGAGCATCTACCTCTTTTTAATTTCTAGTTTTACCTCTTTATTTTCTTAACGAGGGACCTATGGAGGGATTGCTTCGAAATCGAGTGCGATCTCGACCAAGTTTGCCTTCGGAAATTAAAGTGATTTTTTGGATTGGTTCCTTGAATTTTTCTTATTATATTGAATTATTTCGAGATCCAAATTTCACATACTTCTCCTTTTGTTATGTTTTCAATTTATGAAAGAGTAGATGAATATGAGGCGAAGATCCCAGCAGGGGGGATAGATCTCCAATAGTTGAGACCTCTCTAACTTTTTTATTTAATTCCTTCGCACAGAAAATATTGCCGTTTCGTACAGACGTTTGGAATTTCTTTTGAGTGTTCAATGCGTCTTAAATCACGGCTACAATGTATTCTTGTTTGTAAGTTGTTGTTTTTTGTTTAATTACTTCCAAGTAATTTTCTGAACAGAATCAACCCTTTTTCTATACTATTCTTACAGGAAATTTTACATTCTTTTTGTGGAGGCAACTTTACAGTAATTCAACCGAAAATTCTATGACTAGTGATCGCTTGCAAACAAATTTCCTTCGAGTATCGTCACACGGCCACTAGTTTTATGGGACATTATTTAGAATATACAAAAAACATACATAATCTGGTTAACTAGTTTTTTTTAGTAAGATATTTGTTCAATATAAAACTTTTTTAATTCAAGAACAGGGCCAGTCCTGAAATTTAGTAGGCTGCAGAAAGAAAAAAATTTGCACTTTTTTTTATTCATAAATGTTGATTTACTTTTCAATGACGTTAACGACGAAACTCCAAAAATGAACATAAAAAAGAGTTTTTTGTATTTCCCTCACATTCTTAATTCATAATTTGTTTCTTTCCCATTCATAGTGAGGAAATGATCTTAGAGAAAGAAGGGAAAAAATGACACGGCATTTCATATACAATATTAAAAAGACCAAAACACTTTTGAGACTAATTTCATGCTAGGTGATGTTAAGGTTTTAGTTGATGCAGAATAAATTACAGGGTTCAAGAATATACAGACGTATATAGTTAAAAATTATTTCATAATTCTAACATATCGAGAGGGCAAGCAGGGTTGTAACATGATCATAGTCTAGTAAGAGACCTGTCACGGGTTGAGAAAGCCAGAATGAAGAGACATGAAGTCGTGGCGATTCTCAGCCGAGTGAATGAAAATTTTCAAGTGCAAACCATAAGGTAAATTTGGGGGAGACAAATAGGAGAGGATGATACAGTCCTTTCTGTATCAGACTATGAGCTTAGACATAGTAACTCAATCCCTCTAGACAAAGTAACTTAGTCACCCAAGTTACAGCTCCAACCGTTTTAGTCCATCTCAACAAATGGGCCAGCTAGGAAGACCAATTCAGCAAGGTAAATGATGAGATCACTGTGTTTATAATTCTTAGCTTCGCTGAATTGAAGGAAAGGAAATCAATTCTTTGTCATTTTCTTTTCTTTGGAAAATTTTATTTTCTATTGATTTTTTTTTTCGATGTTTGGATGGATGGAATCACTTTTTCTTTCCGATCACATTGATTTTCCTTTTTCTTTCCGATCACATTGAGATCACATTGATTTTCCGATCAATTCCTTGTCACTTTTTCTTTCTGATCACATTGAGATCACATTGATTTTCCTTTCCGATCACATTGATTTTACTTCAATGTGAGGAAGTGATTCCTTGCTTGGATGATGGTTGTTCCAAATATAAAAAATTAATCACTTCTCTTTTCCAAATATAGAAAATTAATCACTTCTCTTTTCCAACAAAGCCCAAGCCTAATACCTAGTTCCTTTTTGCTGAAATTCAATTACTTTAATACCCAAATATAGGAAATTAATCCCTTACCTCCTTAATCCCTTTTCCAACAAACGAGGCCTTACATGAGACATCCCAAGGGATCAATTGAAGTAATATCAAACTAGAGTTATATGTATCAGAGGAAGATGTTACAAGTAAACCTTGTTGTTACATGAGACATCCCAAGGGATCAATTGTAGAAATATCAAACTAGAGTTATGTAATATAGACAAAATCAATTTTTTCGCATGTGAAACAAAGTTTCTATACTTCGAAATGTAAAATAAAGACAACATTCTTAACCGCTAAATGTTACAACTAACAACATCGATCTACGATTCCAATAGATCATGTAGGTCATTAACTACTAACAACATATTCACATGATTCCAACGAAGCATGCTAGTAGCGAAAAAAAAGCAAAGCGTGTCATCAATCATACTATACCACCTATATATTTGATCTTCTCTCAATATTTCTATGCTTCAAGGGATCACGGATATGAAAAAGTTACTGGAAATTCTAATAGATCAAGAGGGTAAGCAAGATTTTCCTTTCGCGAGTTACTGGGCTTTCTAATAGATCGAGAGGACAAGCAAGGTTTTAACATAAAGTTGTATTTCAAAATTCTAACATATGAAAAATAGAACAAAAATGTATGAATGAAACAAGACTAACTTGAAAATCTAACTCATTATGTAAAACCTCTCACTAAATCACCAAGCACGATTTTTTAGGATTTTTTGTTGCAGCCATTTGGTTGATTTATGTGAAATTTTTCCTCTTATTTAACCCCAATTTGTTTGATTTAACCATAAGAGTGTTTTGGTCTATTTAATATGTATATGTATGTAGAATTTTTCCTCTTATTTAACCCCAATTTGTTTGATTTAATCTTAAGGTTTTTTTTTCCTTCTTTCTCTAACGTCATCTCCTCACCGTTAGAATGTGTTGTAAATGGGGATAAATACAAATAACTCTAAAAAAACTGAAGATAAATTCTGAAATGTCAGCTTAACATTTTACAAAAATACTTGCTCAATATAAATCTTTTTACTTCAAGAATCATCTCAGCATTTTACAAAAATAGGCTAATTCTAAGGAAACTCCACATTTTGCTAGAGGCTATCCCAAAATTTTTCTAAATATTTACAAGTTTGCCACTCATTTTCTTTTCTTGGGGTAGCCCACATATGAGTATAAATACCAACATTTCTTCTGTTGCCCTCTTTCTTTTCTTCCCCCTCTTCTCTTCTCTCTCTTGCTCTTTTCTTTCCCAAAAATTTCTAGGTCACATAAGTAATGCTCAAAATAGTTTGATAAAATATGTTAAAACAAATTTAGGGTTAATGTATATATCTTTCGAACACAATAAATTAATTTTTTTTCATCAAATTCTAATCCTATAATCATTGGTTTTTGTAATGCCTGTGGTTCGTATTGCGTATCTTGGTATACGTATACGTAATTTGACCGGTATTGCATGTCTCCCTGCTTGATTTATTCTAGCATTTCATTGATTGGTTTATTCTTGGGTTGGTTCGGCTTGGCTTGGTTTGCTTTGGTTCATCATGAACCAAAGGTGAACCCTCCTACCTACCACCACCCTCCTTATTTATAACCCCTTCCCTATCTCTCTCATCATTACTTCCTTCCTTCTTCATTTACTCTCCACCACCAACCAAGAGAACCCTAGCCTAGGCAAGTGCAACTTGCTTCATGAAGGAACCCACCATTTTTATTATTCTAAACTCTTCTATGCAACTTTGTAATCCACCTTAGTTCTTGTCATTTTACATTTTTTTTATATTTTCTTGTAGATCTAGGTTTTAGCCATTTTCGGATTTTCATGGTTTTGATCTATTAAACCTTCTTGTTTTCAAGTTTTGATGGTTCCATGTTGTAGAAAATTTGATTCTACCCAATTTATACCATTGGAAGTCCTGATTTCGACTTATTTTGAGTGATTTATGGTCTTTTGGTTCATGGGTTTTCATGCCATTGGAGGCTGGTTGGGGAAGATGAGCAACGCATGCTGTTTGTTGGCAAAAAAGCTGTTGCCTGCTGTTTGCTAGCGCATGCTATCCTGGCACATGCTGTTTTCTGGCGCATGCTGTTTGCTGGCGCATGCTTTCCTGGCGCATGCTGTTTGCTGGCGCATGCTGTTTTGCTGGCACATGTTGTTTTATGGTGCATGCTATCCCTGACATCCCTTTTATCTCTTGTACCATTTGTTTTGCCATGACAAATCTTGTTACCTTATCTATGTTGTTTCTCTTGATCCTTAGTGTAATGTGGGATAATTGTGACATGAACACGACATGATACATGAACCTGACACGATACATGGGCACGACATGATAATGCATGATAGTGGCCCATCGTGGCGCACTCCTAACAAGTAAACTTGGCATAATAGGTCTCGAATTGCTGTTGCGACAGCTAACGTGACATGACATGACTCGATAAGTATAAATAACCTGGACACCGTGGACGATTGTGCTTGTACAAATGAACCAGTCTTGTCTTGCATCATGTTTAGGACAGGACCCCTGAGTACCACGGTCAGAGGTACCTACTGAAATGGACTAAGGCTAATAACTAAAATAACACAGTAGTCATGAAGAGATTTCCCAACTATAGGCAATCCCGTTACCTGGACGCGCTTGGGATCTGTAGCCTGCCGTCGAGTAGGGCACAATTCCAGTACACTGTCATGTGTTGCACCCTCTAAGTCACCTAAGGGTACATACGTTTCCTGGACGATGTACCTACTTGAATTCAACCCCTAATATTCGACCTGGGTAACCTAGATAGTCTGCATGGCTTGTGGCTGTGGAATAATCTCACTGCGTCTTGCTAGTAACTAGGCCTGTGACAACTCTAGTTAGTTAAAGTATCAAGCCGTACTTATTGCTTGGCCGTGATTGTTGAATGGGGAATGATCAGTCTAAGTCTTGTCTTGATCCTGTACCAGATTGTTACATGACCTGATTTTCTTATATTATCTTGCCGATAAATGGTGGGAAACTGTCACGACCCGCACCCACTGTGAGGGTACGAGCACGTAACAACGCCCAGCCTACGCCGCAGTGTCGGCGGTAGAACGCTGTTCTAGGTCACTATCTAACCAACCAATCACGCAATTATATAATGTATTTGTCAAAATATCAACTCCGAACGGAGGACAAGTATAGATATAATGTAATCTCAATCACAGTCTAAGCACGATATGATATCACAGAAGATAAAAACTAAGACTAAATACAACAATAAAACTAACTACTAAAATAACATAATCTCTAACAATCTCAAAACATCATATCTCTACTTATATACAACTCCAGTTCTAAAACATGAAAGCTAAAACAGACAAACTAGCTAAACTCCTGATCACTCCTGAGTGTCGGGGCCATAGGTAGCTAAGCCATCTCCTGGTCTGTAATATATAGGGCATGTGTCCTCAGGGCAATCATTTGTAAATTTACAACAGGTCCAGTCAGGACAGGAACGAGCACAATCTCATCTAGAAAACCCAAGTAAATGACAGAGAACTATAAAGCAGTTATAGACAGTTGTATTGATGAATATGGCAGTTTATATTCAGGTGATGGTAAGAAAGACAAATAAAGTGCAAGGAAAGTAAATAACTAAACAAGAGAAGAATCATAGCAATGAAGACTGTAAAAATAGAACTAGCTGAACCAGGGTAATATGATATAAAGTCCAGACAGCAATGTAGACACGTGTAACTCCAATGTAAGTCCAGTACAAGATGAATCTAATACAAGATGAATCCAGTAAGGGACGATTCTAGTTATAGTGATCAATGATTCCAGGGTGAGTCCAGCCTATACTCTAGCAGTGTGTTTTAAAATACCGAGATCGACATGTAACGGCTATAGGTAATCCGGCACATCACACACCTGGCCGGGTGTGAGATGGCTATCATTCCAGTTTGATTCCAGCAAAGGATGATTTCAGAAATGGGGTATGTCTACATGTCTTACTCTAGTATTTTCCCTCCCAGCAAGTGAATCCAGAAATCCGACACAATGATTCAAGATGAGTCCAGCCAGAATATAATGATACCAGTAAATGATTCCAGAATGATTCCAGTAATAGAGGCCAGATAATAAATGTGTGTCGTATACATGAATCCAGAATATCTATACGTGTTGTAATAGAGAATCGCATACAACTAACTAGAACTGAAGTACAGTAATTCACAAATAAATGAGAGAACTATCAGAGAATGTACTCGCCTGATACTCTGAAAAGAGTAGTGTAATGTCAGATGTCTGCACCGGAGTCACAATGTTCTAAATAGAGCAGTATAGGTTATAATGTGTTTAAAACAAGGTAAATTATGTTTATGATACAATCTACATAATTTCTAGGCCAATCTAGGTCAAAGTCAAACTTGGTCAACTCTACAGTCAAACTAAGTCAAATCAAGTCATATTAGTCACAAGAAGTTAAACTAAGTCATACAAGGTCAAACAAGGTTAAACAAGTCTAATCTAGGTTAAAGTCAACTCTTGGTCAAACATTCTAGCCAAACTAGTCAAGTTATCTAGGGTTTAGTCAATAATGGTCAGACTAGTCAATATGGTCAAACTAGGTCAAAGTCTAGACTAACTAAGATTTTGGTTAATCATAGACTAGTCATTAAGGTAATTAGGTCAAGGGTCAACTCTATAAGGCTAACTCAAACCAATCATAGGCTATCATGTCTTAGGATACCTAAGATTCTATACCACAAAGCTAAGGCATAACCAATTTTCCATACAAGTATATCACACATAATATATATAAATACCAATCTTGAATCTATAGTTAAGCTAAGCCCATACTCTAACTCAAATCGTGAAACAACTCCTAAGCATCCCACTTAACCCCATACATATCTTAATCTACTTAGGACTATCCACATAACCTATATTGTCAAACCTAAACCAATTAGTCAGTAGTCTATGGTTTATTCAACTTAGTCAAACTAGTCCCCTTTAAGTCAATCTAAGCCCCTTTCTAGGTCAATTAGGTCATGGTTGACCTATAGTTGACTTTGGTCAAACATGGTCAACAATCTAGTCAAACTAGGTCTACTAGACCTAATGGTCAATTCTAACTTGCTACTAACCATAGGCTAGTAATCCTAGGGCACTAAGACATATATTCAATATATATATATATACACATAGGCCATAGGCTAAGACATCAAGTCTATATCATATATATATACATATCTAATTTATATATACCCAACTATATAACCCATTATATATAATACATATATATAATATATCCATATATATGTAACTAATATATAGCCAATATATATATACCAATATATAACCCAACTATGTATATAATACCTATATATATTCAACTTACATATATATATGATACACTACTGTCACGCCCCAGAACCAGAATACTGGAGAGCGGAAGAATGACTCAGCCAGCTACGTATTACGGGTAGAAGAATACCGTATAATACGATCAATGCTGTCTAACCAGACGATGGGGTGCATACTACATGAAAGTCTTACTACGGTCACTTCACATCTATTGTCTCAATCATTCAAACAAGAAGCAAAAATAGAGAACATGTAAGATAAAGCAGTAAGGCGTCCCAAACGCTTAGTCTAAATGTCCTTGAGACCTGGCTTTACAAAACATAGCCAGATGATGTAGTAACATATACACAATTGTTATCAGCTGCAGTCTGACTTAATTACAATTATGTAAAAGTAAGTGCAAGACAATCCGACTAACATGTCGGTGCCAAACGACTAAGTATAAAGTAAATAACAAAACGAGTGGTGGAGTAAGGAACCCACTCGAGTCCTCCTGCGATCATTCCTCTAGTATTGACCATCTTGGAGGTGGAAGTAAGTTGAGTCCTCGGGAACCGGCTCTAAATCTGGCCATGCAAAACCAGAGAGGTTAGACCTCTAATAGCAAGTACCACAAGGAAGCACGATATGAAGGATTAAACCAGTAAGTAAGAGAATAATAATAATAGATCTCTGCTTTCCACTAGGATTCACATAACATCACGACACTTCGAACCAACCTCCCAACCAAACAAGGACAGAAGTTGGCCCGTCATGTCCTGACATTCTGATCATCTCAGTTAGGCAACCGAGTAGGTACAGTACACAAACAATCATCTTGAACGGCCAATCAACTCCTACGGCTTGCTATTGTGAGTCCCAAGTTATCCTGGAATTATGCAGTTAGGGATTCCTCAGTTCTTACTATGTGCGAGCAAGGCTAGTCTATCCAGTCAATCAATTGCGCCAATCATGAATTAGACGAGTCCCAGCGGGACGCCCGTCATCAATATACAATATACAATAATAATATAAGCAGATACCGCTCCCTGCCCGTGTGGCAGGTTTACAGTATCTGTGGGAACCAGCCGGCCTGTCGGGCACTACTAGTCCCAAGAGGGCTGCCATGTAAGAACTCGGGGATCCATTCTCTCCATACAATCATTATTTTATTTATCTTAATAGTCCCTACGTTGAGTGAAATCCCATGCCGTGGATCATGGTCATTCAAATGAGTACTTTCGTATGGGGTACGATATGCGCAACTCTACAACGATACCCGTGCGGCTAGGTTGTAGGTCTTACATAGCGTAATACAACAATCAAATCTAACCACAGAGTAATCATGCCTTGACCATAAAGTACACATGCTGCTTTTGTAAAAATAAATAAATAAATAAATAAATAAATAAATAAATAAATTGAAGCCTGCATGTGCCTGTACGTCAATATTCGGGATCAACCAGTCGATTACAATAGTTCATTACATGAACGTGTCTCATTCATTCAATTCAATAAGACGACTAGCCAGTCTCTTAGTTCCAACTAGGAACGCATGATCAATTTTAGTCAAGATAACCATCGTCATCAATGGTGACAAGGCATGAAAGTCAATTAGTATTAAATGAGGTCGAGTCTATAACTCTCAAGGTTAAGTTCCAGTCTCACTGGGTATCCATAAACCAATCAAGACACAGGGCACGTTCTACACAACCATATATATTAAAATAGTAACATGCTAAGACTATCGAGTTCATGCGAAAGGCATAAGGATATAATAGGAAGATTATCATGCTACCATTAAATGAATAAATTAGAGAACAAATAGAAACACCCCGGTCAGGAAGTCACGCCAACAAGTCTATGCTAAGGCCAATAAGTCACGCCAGCAAGTCTATGCTAAGGCCAATAAGTCACGCCAACAAGTCTATGCTAAGGCCAATAAGTCACGCCAGCAAGTCTATGCTAAGGCCAATAAGTCACGCCAACAAGTCTATGCTAAGGCCAATAAGTCACGCAAGAATCGTACGCATAAAAAGTACGCCAAGTTAAGTAGGAAGGAGTGAGCGTATAAACAGCGTGAGCGTGAAAAGTGGTTCACGCTGGCACGCACAACGTGAGCGTAAAAAAGCGTGATAAGAAATTCACGCACGCACAAAGTGAGCGTGGAAAGAAATTCACGCACGCACAGTGTGAGCGTGAGCGTGAAGACTCAAAATTCACGCTGAACACATAAAGACGTGTGCGTGACTAAAATTCACGCTGGCACGTAAGAACGTGAGCGTGACTCAAAATTCACGCTAAACACGTAAAGACGTGTACGTGACTAAAAATTCACGCAGACATGTAAGAACGTGAGCGTGACTAAAAATTCACGCAGACACGTAAAGACGTGTGCGTGACTAAAAATTCACGCAGATACGTAAGAACGTGAGCATGACTAAAAATTTACGTAGACACGTAAAGACGTGTGCGTGACTAAAAATTCACGCAGACACGTAAAGACGTGTGCGTGACTGAACCTTCGTTCCAAGCCAGAAATGAAGTTCCCATGGTTCAGAACCCATGGGCAACCGAGAATACACGCCAGGTTGGGAGATCAAAACCCATGAACAACCGAGAATACAACAACTTAGATCTAGAAGAAACAAGCCAAGGAAATCAAAAATGCTAAGTACTAAACTCTCTCAGGATCATGAGAGGAAGACAAATGAACCATAAAAATGGTTCTCCAAGTGGGAAGCAAGAAGCAAGATGTACTTGCCTGCTGTTGGTTGGTGGAGAGAGTGATGAGAGGAAGAAGAATAAGTAATGGTGAAGAATGAGAGTTATGAAGAGAGAGAAGGAGATGGGGGCTTAAATAGGAAGGGTGGTGGTAGGTGGGGTTCGGTTCATTGAACCACCATGAACTCGAGAAAACCAACCTAGGCCGAACCACATAAGACTAAAGCAGAGAATAAAATGCAGAAATAAAATACAGGAATAACATTACAGAAAATAAAATGTAGATAATTAATTAACATGAAATTAAAGGAATTTAAATACAGGATGATACATGATAAATACTAAATAAATATATACGAGTTGTACATGTATAAAAATACGCATTCTGGAAACGGAGAGTGACAACTATGTATATAATACTCTATATATATGTATACAACATATATTGAGAGAGAGTGAAATGAGAGGGTGAGAGTGTGTGTGTGTACAAGAGTGAGTGAGAGTATGAGGGTGTGAGGGTTAGGGTTAGGCAGTGGGGTGTGTGTGTGAATAGTGTGTGTGTGCAGACAGCAGGGAGGGTTAAACTCAGAAAAAAACTGAGAAATTGGACCACACAACACACACACATATATGCATATATACATAAACCTATATACATCCATACATACAATATATATACCCACATACATACATACACACACATATACATATATACTTACATATACAGTATATATATACATAAATACGCATGTATATATACATAAAAATCAATTTGAAATTCATTTTAAATACTGAAAAAAACCCAGGAATTATTGTTCATTACTGAACATTGGGGGTAAACCCAAATCCGACACAAAACCTAGCTAAGACCCAAAACTAGTGGTTGGTAATCGTGTCCCCATATGTGTACGTGTCGTAGGTGTCCATAGGTGTCCACCACGACACGACACAACGTGTCCAAGTGTCAAAAATCAAAATCTGGTAAGTTTTAGACACTGTGCAGTGACACAACATCGTGTACGGGTTCACGTGTGTGTAGGACACGACACAAGTGTCTAAGAGTCTCGTGGTCACGTGTCCAGGTTCGCCTAGGGTCAGGCTACACACCTAGGACCCTGACACGAGCCCATGTGTCGCCGTGTCTAAATGGGAAGCCCGTATCAGTCGAGAAAACTCGACTGATGCACACTGCTACGTGCAGCGTCGTACAGTGGTTCACGTGTCTCGTGGACACGACATGAGCCACGTGGGGCCTCGTGGTCATGTCCACGTGTAGCCCACGTGTTGGGCTACACACTCGTGTCAACACGAGGTGTCCACAACATGTCCAGAGTCGACACGACTCGTGTGTCAGTGAGGAAAAACGTGTTCGTACAGTGCAGTGCATGACCCGTGCGAACGCGATTACTTTGCGCACAGTGAACGAAAGCTCGTGAAATTTTGTGTGGGTGATGGCAGACAATGCCCACATGTGTCCACAAAAAATCATCTCACGAGAGTCCGTGTCGTGTCCGCAATGGCACCCAAGCAGCAGGACAGCCGCACGAGGCCAGTGCGCAGTGTCGTACGGCGATGCGTGTCCGATTTGGACACGAATTTACCACAGAAATGTGCTCAGTGTTCAACACAAATAATCTACATATCAAGGGCTTCGAAAACATGTAATTAGTTTAGCAAAAATCGAAAGTAAAATCCTTAGAGGCATTTCGTCGAACACCTAACATACCCTATGACACGTGTCCGATACGGGCACCAAACGAACACGAAATCCAGCCAATTTTGAGGTACAGCTAGGGGACACCTAAACCTAGCCTAATATGCAAAGAAATCAAAATAATAATACAATTTAAAGGGTTTTACCTATAGGTACAATTTGTAAGAAAAGGCTTCATATGGGGGGTATTCTTCTTGATGGCCAAATGCTCCAAATTGATCCCAAACTGAAATAGCTCTCCACCAACAGTCCATAAATTTCAATTAGAACCCAATACAAAAGACTAGGATGAAAAGAAGATCAAATGAATAAAATGGAAATTTTTGGAAGGAAGAAAACTACCTTTTCTTTCTCCAAGTGTTGGAATGAAATAAAAGAGGCAAGAACTCAAAAAGGAGATTATTTATAGGGAGGGGAGCCCTAGTGGCTGGTCATAAGTTGCAAAAATTAGGGTTAGGGTTTCCTAAATTGGGCCATGGGCTTAAGTTATGATTAATTAAGTCATGAAGTCATAAGCCATGACTTAAATTCACTAAACCAAATCCCCTCATTCTAAAACTAATATCTAATGACTAAAATAGGTTAACTCAAGTTAGACTAGGGTTACCATGGCTAGGGTTAGGTTCTAGGCTAGTCCACTAGGTCTCAACAAGTCAAAGTCAAACTAGAATTCACCAATTCATAAATCATCAAATAATTCAAATAAGTCAAAATGACCAAATTACCCCTAGGCTAAAAATGATAATTAAATCATCCTAATGACATGGTTAGGCTCTAGGTCATGCAGTCTCTAGGGTTTCACTAACAACACGTCAAAATCACAAGTCATGACTTAAAGCAGTTTTTAAATAGTTTAAAAATTATTAAAAATCACCAAAAATCATAATGTGAAATAAATATCAATAATTAATAATTATAATTACAAAATTTCAAAATTACCCTCATTCCAGAAACTGGGTGTTAGAAGTCTACCCCTCTTAGAAGAATTTCGTCCTCGAAATTAAGATGATCGCACCTTTCCTAGGTCAAACCCCCAATCAATCAAAGTCGAAACAATACAATCCTACTGGTCGTGATTCCACAGTCTCGAACAGGGTAGCTACACTATCTAGCAATCACAAGCAATATCCTGGCAGGTACTAAGAGAAATCACACATGAAAGTGGGAAGGAAGAACAAGAAGGTCAAACCTGCTAATCCATCACCTACGACGTCAGTCTCCTCGGCTGCCATCGTAAAAGCTCCACCCCTCTGGTGCTGAGCTACAGGTGGCCTAGCCCCCTCAAAAGGAGGTGCAATGGGACAATCTATCTTCTGGTGGGCAGCTGACCCACAGAAATAGCAAACCTTCAACCTCTTTCTGTACTGCTCCCAGATGTGTCCCGGCTTCTTGTAGTAGGAACAACTGATCGCCTTCGGGTCCTGACCCCGATACTGATGTCGTACCTGTTGAACTCCCACTGGTGTCTGAGTCTGCTGAATCTGTAAATGAGGCCTCTTGGCCTGGCCTCCGCTGCTGCTGCCCCCAACAGGGTCTCGCCCCCTCTTGAGCCTCAGCTCAAGATCATCCTCAGCCAATAAAGCTTCCGTCAAAATCTCCTCGAAAGTGGCATCCCTGTTGCCCTTGGTCAAGGACTTGACTTCCTTGACCAGACCCTTCCGGAACCTCTGGGCCTTCGTCGCCTCGCTCAAGCCCTCTATGAATCTGCTGAGGCGGCCAAACTCCCCAGCGTACTCCTCCACTGACAGGCTCCCCTGAACTAAGCTCTCGAACTGCGACTCCAAGGCTCTGAACGCTGAATCTGGAAAGAACTTCTTCTTGAAGAAGCCCTTAAACTCCTCCCAGGTCTGTCCAGCTACCCCCACCCTGGGGTCTGACTGATACTAGGTGCGAGTAGGCCTATCAATGGTAGCTTATTGGTCGGATATTGACAATACCATATCCGAACCATTAACTATCGGATATATCCGATAACTATCCGATATCCGATCGGATATACATTTTGGCTACCATATCCGTTACCGATAATTTTATCGGATATCGGATAATATCCGAACCAATAAGATTACTAAAAAATACATACAACAAGAAATTCTCCATACAAGGCTCATACATAAACTGGAGGTATGCACCTTACAGGAGCTTTGCCTCCAGGAAGGCTGATTTCTAAATAAAAATGCCATGGCAACCCAGAAACTATTCCAGGCTAGACCTTCGGACATTTTCACGGTCACCTTGCCTAAATCTTGCACAGCCTGGCCAAAAGACCTAGCCGAAAGCATGCAACCGCAGCAATTCTGTTGATGACCAGTTGGGCAGTCGCAGCCCCGCGATTATGTTCCCTTCCTGTATGCAAATCCAAGCTAGCTGCAGAATAATCAACACACTGTAGTCGACATTTAATTCATAAAATGGCAAAACATACGGCAAGATGGATTATAAAATGGCAAAACACACTGTAGAATAATCCAAGCTAGCCCTTCCAGACTTCAGTCCAGGACGGGCTGCTCACTGTTGGGGCCGCTCATGGGCTCCCCCATGATGGGCTGGCTGAATTATAAATTTCTGAAAGCCACATATATATTTTAAATTTATTAAAAAAATTATATATTATTGGTTCGGATTTTATTGGTTCAGATATGGCACTTATCGTATCCGTATCCGATATCCGATATCCGATATCCGATAAATATCCGATAAGATATCCAAATCCGTATCCATATCCGAAATTTCAGATATTTTTGGTTCGAATACGGATCGGATATGGATTTTCGGTCAACCATTGACAGGCCTAGGTGCGAGCAAGATCTCGCATCCGGCTAGTTGCTGCCTCTATCTGGAGATCTGCCGGTATCCGGGCCAGGCGAAAGATCTTCTCTATATGCTCGATCCACTCGTTAGCATATAAAATCCCCTCTGTCCCCAGGAAGTCTCTGGGGCTCATCTTCTGGAACTGATCTATCCCCGGTATCCTCGGCTGCTGGACCACTGGTCGAGCTGCGACTGCCGTAAGGGCCAACTCCAGGCCCCTGTCCTGTCGGGCCTGCTGTCGGTCCATAAACTGCTGGAAGGAGGCGAACATCTGTGCCGCATCCACGTGTCCTGTAGGCGGCGGCTGCTGGAAAGGCATCTCTGGGATGACCTGGCTCTGTCTGTGCACTGGTGGAGGGGCTCCTCCAAAGGCAGCTAAAATACCTACCCCTGCTGGCTGAACTGGTGCCAAGGTATCGGGGGCTGGCTGCTCAAGACGAGAGGTGGCAGACCTCTCAGCAGTGTCCCTCGGTCCGGAGCGATGGGATCTAGTCTCGACCATCCTGGAGACAGATCAAACAAGGAATCAATACTGAGATAGAAGCGATAAATCAAAGGAGGACAATTAATTTCAAGGAAGACAAATCGGCAAGATGTATAGATGGTATGAATTGAAGCATAATTTTTCCTAACTGTGATTGAGTGCCTCTCCATTAAAGCCTATCTCTCAATCCTATCGCAGGCTCGCAGCAATACAACTAAGTCGCCGTACTACCACGATATCGTACTAATACGACTCTCGATTTGCATGGGCCACCACTAAAAATGTGTCACGACCCACACCCACTGTGAGGGTACGAGCGCGTAACAACGTCCAGCCTACGCCGCAGTGTCGGCGGTAGAACGCTGTTCTAGGTCACTATCTAACCAACCAATCTTGCAATTATATAATGTACTTGTCAAAATATCAACTCCGAACGGAGGACAAGTATAGATATAATGTAATCTCAATCACAGTCTAAGCACGATATGATATCACAGAAGATAAAAACTAAGACTAAATACAACAATAAAACTAACTACTAAAATAACATAATCTCCAACAATCTCAAAACATCATATCTCTACTTATATACAACTCCAGTTCTAAAACATGAAAGCTAAAACAGACAAACTGGCTAAACTCCTGATCACTCCTGAGTGTCGGGGCCATAGGTAGCTAAGCCATCTCCTGGTCTGTAATATGTAGGGCATGTGTCCTCAGGACAATCATCTGTAAAATTTACAACAGGTCCAGTCAGGACAGAAACGAGCACAATCTCATCTAGAAAACCCAAGTAAATGACAGAGAACTATAAAGCAGTTATAGACAGTTGTATTGATGAATATGGCAGTTTATATTCAGGTGATGATAAGAAAGACAGATAAAGTGCAAGGAAAGTAAATAACTAAACAAAAAAAAATCATAGCAATGAAGACTGTAAAAATAGAACTAGCTGAACCAGGGTAATATGATATAAAGTCCAGACAGCAATGTAGACAAGTGTAACTCCAATGTAAGTCCAGTACAAGATGAATCTAATACAAGATGAATCCAGTAAGGGACGATTCTAGTTATAGTGATCAATGATTCCAGGGTGAGTTCAGCCTATACTCTAGCAGTGTGTTTTAAAATACCGAGATCGACATGTAAACGGCTACCGGGTGTGAGATGGCTATCATTCCAGTTTGATTCCAGCAAAGGGTGATTCCAGAAATGGGGTATGTCTACATGTCTTACTCTAGTATTTCCCCTCCCAGCAAGTGAATCCAGAAATCCGACACAATGAATCAAGATGAGTGCAGCCATAATATAATGATACCAGTAAATGATTCCAGTAATAGAGGCTAGATAATAAATGTGTGTCGTATACATGAATCCAGAATATCCATACGTGTTGTAATAGAGAATCGCATACAACTAACTAGAACTGAAGTACAGTAATTGACAAATAAATGAGAAAACTATCAGAGAATGTACTCGCTTGATACTCTGAAAAGAGTAGTATAATGTCAGATATCTGCACCGGAGTCACAATGTCCTAAATAGAGCAGTACAGGTTATAATGTGTTTAAAACAAGGTAAATGATGTTTATGTTACAATCTACATAATTTCTAGGCCAATCTAGGTCAAAGTCAAACTTGGTCAACTCTACAGTCAAACTAAGTCAAATCAAGTCATATTAAGTCACAAGAAGTTAAACTAAGTCATACAAGGTCAAACAAGGTTAAACAAGTCTAATCTAGGTTAAAATCAACTCTTGGTCAAACATTCTAGCCAAACTAGTCAAGTTATCTAGGGTTTAGTCAATAATGGTCATACTAGTCAATATGGTCAAACTAGGTCAAAGTCTAGACTAACTAAGATTTTGGTTAATCATAGACTAGTTAATAAGGTAATTAGGTCAAGGGTCAACTCTATAAGACTAACTCAAACTAATCATAGGATATCATGTCTTAGGATACCTAAGATTCTATACCACAAAGCTAAGGCATAACCAATTTTCCATACAAGTATATCACACATAATATATATAAATACCAATCTTGAATCTATAGTTAAGCTAAGCCCATACTCTAACTCAAATCGTGAAACAACTCCTAAGCATCCCACTTAACCCCATACATATCTTAATCTACTTAGGACTATCCACATAACCTATATGGTCAAACCAAAACCAATTAGTCAGTAGTCTATGGTTTAGTCAACTTAGTCAAACTAGTCCCCTTTAAGTCAATCTAAGCCCCTTTCTAGGTCAATTAGGTCATGGTTGACCTATAGTTGACTTTGGTCAACCATGGTCAACAATTTAATCAAACTAGGTCTACTAGACCTAATGGTCAATTCTAACTTGCTACTAACCATAGGCTAGTAATCCTAGGGCACTAAGACATATATTCAATATATATATATATATATATATATATATATATATATATATATATATATATATATATATATATAGGCCATTGGCTAAGACATCATGTCACCTCCACTTTTCGAATTAGGGGTATTTTCGTCATTTTTCAAGTTTTATAATTTTTAGGAATTTTATTTGATTTTATATGATTTTTAGGGATTTATTTGATTTGGTTTGGATTTTATCCAATTCGGACTTAAGTTGGAGATCCGGGTAGTCTGGACCCTAGTAGGACCCACATATTAGCTGGGCTTGGCCCACATACCATCCTAACTAGGCTAGAAACCATAAACCCTACTTCCATGGCTTAATTAGTCATTTTAGAGGCTTAATTAGTTAGTTAGAGTTAAAACGAAACAAACTGAACCAAACCGAATTCAATTCGAACCAAACCAAGTCTATTGGGTTTGGGGGCTTATTGGATCACCACCCAAACCCAATAAACCCCCCATGGCCGGCCAAGTAGAGCCCCCCTCCCCTCTCTTTCTTCACAACTAAGCAATCTCTCTCTCTCTCTCTCTCTCTCTCTCAAATTTCATTCTTTTCAAGCTTTTCTTCTCCAAGCAAAACCAAATCTAGGTATGCCATAAATTCCCTATTTATTTCTCTTTTGCACTTATTGCTTTCACAATAAATGTAGAGGAGATAATTCTCCACACTTTGCCCATAGATTTTATAGGTTTATATATATATATATATATATATATATATATATATATATATATATATATATATATATATATATATATATATATATATATATATATATTTAGGTGTCCGCGCATCCCCATCCACCCCGTGGCCACTGCCACCCAGCCGGGTGGATGCGGGAGGGGGGGCTCGATCCCGGGTCTCCCCGCCGAGAGCCCCCCCCCCTCGTGCCACTCGCGCTACGAGCGCCGGACTATATATATATATATATATATATATATATATATATATATATATATATATATATATATATATATATATATATATATATGTGTGTGTGTGTGTGTGTGTGTGTGTGTATATATAATTATATGAACTTGTGTGTGTGTGTAGAGGAATGAGGGTGGTGGTGTTGTGTGAAAGAGTGGTAGTGGTGTTTGAGTGTCTGTGGTTGTGTGAGAGTGGTGGTGTGTGTGTTTGTGAGAGAGTGTGTGTGTCTATATATAAATGTGTATGTGTGTGTGTGTATTTACATATAGATGTGTGTGTGTTTATATATATATATATATATATATATATATATATATATATATATATATATATATATATATATATATATATATATAGGAAGGAGGAGTAGAAGGGAAATTAGAAGAAGAAGAAGAGCAACTGCAGCAGCAGCATTAGCAGTAGCAGCTGCAGCAGTTGCAGCTAGGAGCAGCTGCAGCAGCAGCAATAGCAGGGCAAGCTGCAGTAGCAGTTCCCCCCCTTTTTTAGCTCCTTTAAGCCCCCATTAACCCCTATATACCCCCCCATATACATATATATGTATATATAGATATGTATATATATGTGTATATATATATGTATATAGGTACATAGTTAGGAGATTATAAGAAGAATGAGAGACTAGAAGAAGTTAAGAAGAAGAAGATTAAGAAGGTTAAGAAAAAGAGTAGGAATAAGAAGAAGATTAAGAAGAAGAGTAGAATTAGAAGGAGGGAAGTAAGAAGAATAAGAGAAATAGAAGAATATGAGAAGATAATAAGAAGAGGGATTAGAAGAAGAAGAATAGGAAGAATTAGGAGAAGAGAGTTAGAAGAATAGAAATTAGAAGGAGAAGGAGAAGAATAGGAATTGAGAATGAATCGGATTTTGGGTGAAAGGGTGGAACGGAGCTCCGAGTGTCGGAATGAGTTGAAACTTGGAGGAGACCTAGATTATATAAATTAGACTTTGCGGGTAGGCTCCCGAGTTGAAATCGAGATTTTAGGATGACGGTATTGCGCCGTACCATTGCGTATCTTAAAATATTCAAGATATCGGCAATAGGCCGTAAGATGGACTAGACGTCCACTCTACCTAGGTATCTTGGTAGGTAACGAATGTATAGGCTAGTATCCTACTACCCTAGGGAGCACGGGTCGAAATACCAAGCGTAGGTAGGCTAACTTAGTATTCACCTAGGCTAGTAATTTACCTTAGAAAAGGGTAAATTAGGATATTGGCCTACGGCCAAGATAAGGGTTTAGGAGTCCAAGATAGACTTGGATATGGATTGTAAGGGTTGATAATGATTAGAAATAGTCGTCTAGACCTAGTCTTGACCTTGGTTGACCACGGTTGACTTTTTAGACCAAAAGTCAACTATGGGCCAATACTTTATCCAATTTAGTCCCAAATTCCATTAAACTTGGGCAGTTGACCAAAAGTCAACTATTAGTCACCATTGACCTAGGATTGACCTAAGGTTGACCTAGAGTTGACCAGAGTTGATCCGTTGACCAAAAGTCAACTGTAAGTTAACTTTTGACCTAGTTTGATTCGGATTGACTTCCAATATTCTTCTATGACCAAGGTTGACCTAACTAGACTTGTCTTGACCTAGAATGACTTAATAGGGTTTAATTTGATTTGACTTTACTTCCTAAACATAGTATTGATACGTCTTGTTCTCTATAGGTCCTCGAGACGCAGCATTGGATCCCGTTGATATATCTTATCATATTACAGGCGAGTACATTCTCTGACACTTTTCCAATTTACGATGATTGTTATAATTCATATAATTAGTGTAGATATGCTTGTTCTCGACACATTGGTCACACGGATTGGTATTCATGGATCCCGACATGAGATGTTATTCCTCGTTATCTTGGTATATCTTGTGCAAGCTCCCTTGTAGTTCTTGTACAATATATGGATACCGATTCTCGAGGAGACTTGCTCCCTTCTCGTAGAATCCCGTGTCGTAACGTGTCTTGCTTGGATCCACCCTACCAGTCGGGGACGGGGAGCACTAGTGTAGACATGTGGTCATTATCCACCTTGTTATTCTTGTAGACCTTGTGAGTGTTAATCATACACTCCACGTATGATTAACCAGGCCAGTAGACCTTGTGCAGACCCAATCCGGCCACATGTTGAAACTAGTACTCACACACCTAGATAGATGATTCTTGATTCTTGTACATGCCATGATCAGTTTACTTGCCTTGTTCTAGCTCTAGATTTACAGCTTACCTTGCCATGATACTCACATGTACATTCCATGATTTTCTTGTATACACTCTTTATTTACAGTCTTATAGCTTTTGTCATATCTTGTGAACTGTTGTTAGTTGATTGTGCTCGTTCCATCCTGACTGGATATGTTGACAAAATATTACAGATGCTGATGAGAGGGATTACAGTACCTACTACGGTCCGAATGACGTAGTGGGCTTAGACTTGGAGACCTTGGTCCAGCAGGGCTTAGCTCCGCCTGACGAGACTTTACCTATTGCTTAGTTAGAGTTATTTGTACTGGACCTTGTCTCTAGTTACTTTTGAGACTGTTATATTTTAGATTGTATTAGAGACTTGGACTTGTATATTCTTTGTGTTGGACTTGACAGGTTATTATTTTATCGTCTTGTTGTCTTTATCTTTCAGTCTTTACTTTATCATCTTAGAGTTGTGATTGAGCACTCATATATATATTCATTGCTTGTCCTCCGTTCGGAGTTGACCATATTCTCGACAGGTTTTTGATATATATATATAAACTGTTGTTAGAGTAGAAAACCTACAGCGTTTCACGCCATTTTTACGATGAGGGCTGGGCGTTGTCACGTACACGTGCCCTTATAGCGGGTGCGGGTCGTGACACGTTTTTAGTGGTGGCCCACGCAGGTCCTGAAGTCGCAATTAGTGCAATGTCGTAGCGGCACTCATCTTAGAGTGTTGACTACGAGCCTGTGTTACATATAGGAGGTAGTAGGCTAAGAGTACTCAATCACAGTAGGATCTTTCCTTGCTTATCTTGCTTACCGTCTTTGATATTGATTTACTGTTTTCTAGCTGTCCTCCTTTGATATAATCCTTCTTGTGCCATATTGATATCTTCTTTATTTCTATCCTGAGGATGGTGCAGACCAGGTCCCAGCATCCTGAGTCCGCGGACGCGAAGAGGTCTGCTATGACTCACGGACCTGATCCGGACACTCCTGCTGCAGTCGGGGTATTGACAGCAGCTCTTGGGGGCGCTCCTCCGCCAGTTACGAGGGCTGATCCTAGTGTTGCTACGACTTTTCCGGCCGCAGTACCAGTGGTTGATACGGGCGCTCTTCCTCCTCCGGCGTAGCGGATTCCTCCGCTAGTTGCAGACATACTTCCACCTCTACCTCCTCTGCCTACAGATATGGGGCAGATGCTTACTTTCCTCCAGCAGATGCTGGAGACTCAGAGAGCCCAGGTCGAGGCTCAGCAGAGGCAGACAGACGCGATGCGTCAGGGCATAGAGGATGCCCATCAGTTGGCCCTTGCAGCCGTGGAGCAGAGGGCTCCGCATCAGGGGACGCGTACTAGGTACGGAGATATCCAGGACTTCAAGAAGCTCGAGCCCCGTGACTTTAGCGGGACCGAGGGTGTGGTCTATGCAGATGATTGGCTCGAGGATATCGAGCGGCAGATGAGGGCCTCCCGCCTGGCAGACGACCTGAAGGTCGAGGCGGTAGGTTTGCAGTTGCTAGACATTACACGCACCTGGTTCAGGATCGAGCCAGCCCTAGCTGGAGAGGGCTATACTTGGGCAGAGTTCAAGCTTCTCTTCAAGGAGAAGTTTTTTTCCCCTACGGACAAGATCGACCTGGTACGGCAGTTGTAACGCCCCAGTCCCATAATACTTAGGACTAGGTACGTATTTATGCCAGCTGCATACATACGAAGTATACTCCAATATATAGAAACCTCGTATGAATACATAAGCTGTAAAATGCAGTAAACCAAGAGTAATCTAATCTCATCCACAATAAAAAATAAAAGATATAATCAACTGTAATAAGTCTTTATACAATACGTTGGGTGGAGACAAAGTCTACTACCAACTATCTCAAATAAAAGGTACAAGAAGGAATAGATGAAATAACAAGACTAGCCAAGTACAATCATCTTCGAAAGGATGGAGAAGATTACGGCCTCGACTAGCACACCTGCAATATCACAGAAGTACACACACCTGGAGAGATAACCAGGTCCTCAGAGGGACGTAATAAGACACATAATATCATGCCATATAAACTGAATAAATATTGCTCAAATAAATAAGGGATGCCTGCAATAGGGTACCTAACCGTACTATAGTGAATGCAATAAGAACAAACCTTTGACATATGGGCCGGATCAGGAATATCAGGAATCAGGACCGTATCTCCAACTGGTAATAACCGGCAATCAGGACCGTACCTCCCACTGGAGATAATCGGCTATTAGGACCGTACCTCCCATTGTAGATAACCGATAATCAGGGCAGTGCATATATGACCCATACATTAAGGAACTGTTCTTCCCACCCAATGTCTATTATGTTGTATCCACAACATAAATCCTCTATTAATCGCTAAGTCAAACTAAGCATGTAACCTCTATTAGCGGTTATTCCTATCGCACGGCTTGTACGTACTGGTGGCCAGCCAATCACGCACGTCCGTGTTCTACATGCGACACACAACTTCGTGGTACAACGTGTCAAGGCCATGAATGCAACACACAAGGTGGTCCCTTAAATCTAGGATTAATGTGTAAGAAAAATAATACATAGCAGAAAATATAAATGAACAGTAAGTTCTAACAGGTTATGCCATGTATCACAGTTTATTTTGCATAAAGAAAATAAATAATGCATGAAATATAAGCTAAACTAAATAAACAGCAAATGGCAAGGTATCTTGCCTGAGGTCCTTGCTGGTGAAACCGACAATCCCGTTGGGTACAGAATAGTCACAGGGCTACACAAGATGAACTCAGACGATGTGACAAACTTCTAAAATAAAAACCAAAAATAAAATATTCTGAATTTTTTTAAGGAAAAATATATGATGTGTATTTTTCTGTCAGTATTCCGAAACTTCAAACGGATCGTGATTCTGATTCCTGGTTCTCCCAGAATCTCAAAAACACTAAAATGTGTCAGATTTCGGACCACTGACACTCCACAAATTTTCTAGAAAATTAAGTTCCGAATTTATGAAAATAAAATTTACATTCAAAAAATATACCTCAATACGATTCCAACAAAAAAAACTGGAGGTCAAAAGGAGTCCGGAGTTGGGAGTTATGGTCATTCGAAGTTGCTACAACCTTTAAAAATTGAGGCTGAATTTATGACAAAAAAAAGAGAGAAATTTTGACAATGATGGTTTGAAAGATGATTTGTGGTGAAAATAATATGGAGGAGTGTTTGCCATTAAAATTCTTTGATGTAGATTTCAATACAAACAGAACAGTGTTACAATATAGGACTTAGATGTAGCCCTAGAAGTACACTTTTGTTTAATCTGGATCCCTTGTACCGATGGAGCGAGTGGTAATGTGTTGACTCCGTTGACGAGCTGACGACGGTTATCGGTTCTCTGAAGGTTTGGATTGCTCTGGGTACTGGAGCTTACTGAGAGGAGGAAGACGTTGAGTGTCTGTATCTGCCTCTCTGGTGGTATGTTGAATCGTATCTGTCTGTATGTGTGTGGAAGAAGAAAATAATTCCTCTATTTATAGCTGGGCAGGTTGGCTGCTCATGCACGCATATGTAGGATGCGCCGGTGCGTGGGGACGCCACGTGTTGATTGCTGATGGAGGCGCATGGGTGATGCGCCCTGATCGAGGGGTTGACTTCTTCATACTGCTGTTGTGAGCCGGCACGTAGCAGAGGAGAAGATCTTTCTGTTGCTGAGATCTTGGATGAGTTGAGTCAAAGGACACGTGTCGTCGACTCATGGCTCGAAGATCTCGAATTTGGTGGGGGATGATCTGGTGGGATGCGCCTAGGATTGGGCACATGAGGAGACTTTGGCTCATAACCTTTAGGAGTCACGAACCATTCTGGGCGCATGGCTTTTGAGGTGCATGCAGGCGACTTTTCTTCTGTCTTTTGGGATCAGAGAGCGGTCTAGGGCGCATGGCTTTTGAGGCACATGCGGAGCTTCAGATGGAGACTTTCCTTCTGACTTTTGGGATCAGAAAGCAGTCTGGGACACATGGCTTTTAAGGCGCATGCAGGTTTGGGCGCATGGCCGCAGAGGCGCATGCGGGTGGTTGGGTGGCCACGTGGCAGTAGCCGTCGGAGTAGAGTCATGATGATGCTGACGTTGCCGACGCTTCGTCTTCTGAAAAAAGCTGCCGACCATTCAGGCTTTGGAAGATGTGCTGCCAACTCTGTCAGTTCAGCATTTAATGTTTCTGACATTCGATGGACAGCTGAGTGGGCACGTCGATTGGTGTTCCACTAGGCATGGGGACGCGTGGGGGCGCATCCTCTGTGATACGCCTGGTACTGAAGGGCGCGTCTGTGTGATGCGCTGTCTGGCTGGCGCATCCGACATGTCTTTTAATGATGCGGCTGTTTCGCTCCTCGAGTGCTTTAAATAGCCGTTTGGCTGAATTCGAAGCGTCCGGTTCATCCATTAAATGCAAATTTATTGTACGGAATTCGAAAAGCCATCCACTTGGCGCGTGGGTTTGATCTGCCCGGCCTATAAATAGTGGCATGGAGAGAAGGTTTGCTTCTCGTTCCCTCACGTACTTCCAACATGAACTTGGGTACTCGGGTGCATTCTGTTGACGAAGTGCTCCCGAGGGTGAAGATGAGACGCCATGTCGTCATTGATGCACTTGAAGGTGACTGTTACATCCAAAAGGCGGAGTCGAGGGCTTCTGAGGCAGGCGGAAGGTACCTGTTGCATCCAAAGATAGAGAAGCTCGGGCCTCGTCTCCGTTGTTCCGGAAGAGCCGTAGATCGGAATGGCGGTGCTCTGACCGTCTTCCTTTGGCTTTGGAAGCTCTTTCTCTGGATGGGGTGTTAATTGTCACCTTCATCCTGCTCGGCCAGGTGAGCCTGGCTGGAAGAGCAGTACATAACTGGGCTGCTGAAGGGATGCACATAACTGGGGATGCACATAACTGAGCTGCTGAAAGAATGCACCTTGCTGAGGGCGTATTGTGAGATGCGCCCGGTTGAAGGCGCATGGTGGTTGCTGCGCCTGACTGGAGGTGCATGATGGCTGCTGCGCCTGACTGGAGGCACATGGCGACTGCTGGCCGTAGATTTAGGATCTTTCCTTTGTAGAAGTTTTCCTTTGTACAGCCTTCTCTAGACATGTAATAGACTTTTATGTGTGAACAAAAAGTTCTCTTTCCATGTCTATATTTGCTGCCTTTGTTGTTTTGTCCGAGCTCTGACGCATAGATTGTCTGTCGCATGGGTCTTCTGGTTGTGAATTTCCATGCTTCTACAAGACCCCCTTCAAAGTTTTCAAAACTTTTGGATAAGTTTGGGAATACATTGAATAAGAAGCATGGAGGTCAGGGCACATGACTGTTTGGGGCGCATGCTTGTTCGGGCGCATGCTTCTCTCAGTTAATGATGATGATGTCTCGGTAACCGAAAAGATTAATGATGATCCTTTGGTTTTATTTGCTGTTATCTCTTCACAGAACCCGAGGCGACGGCTGAGATCACACCTCCTCGGGTCACGCGTGCGACCAAGCCCTATAAATGGGCAAAAGATAGAGAGAGAGAGTTCTTCTTCTTCTTGCTTTTGCTTTCTTTAGAGTTTTTCTTCAAAAACCCTAATTTCTTCTTGAGAGAATGGCTCCCAAGACACCTCGCGGCGGAGCCGACAAAGGAAAGGAGAAAGGAAAGGAGCCTGTGACAGTTGTGGCGGCTGACGTCCCCCGTCGACCTGTCGAAGTTCGGCCGGAGGTGATTGGTGAGTCTCGTACACCAACGCACATAGACCTTGAGTCTTTGATGATGTGCCGCAGTTTTTTGCCCGCCGACGCACATGGGTTTGAACCCTGACGATGCGCCGAAGCACTGCCGCTGACGCGCATGGGTTTAGGCCCTAATGATGCGCCGAAGCACTGCCGCTGACGCGCATGGGTTTAGGCCCTGATGATGCGCCGAAGCACTTTTTACAAACATATTATGTATTTCTGATGGGTCTTAGACTCTTTTGTTACTTCTAACATTTTTGAATCTTTGCTAGTGTCAATGACTATGTCGCCCTTGAATTAAGTGCTTTTGGAGGCTGCCCTCAGTCAGGCGGGGGTAGAATATGACGAGAAAGTGATAAACCCTGTTCAAGATGCTCTTATGCTGGATCAGCATCCCGAGAGAATGACTCAAATCCGGGACCAACAATATGGGTTTCTCAAACGGATGATGGAGCGTGAAGTTTTGAAATCTACCACATCTGATAAAGTGACCTTCTTGAAGCCTGAGTTCCTATTCGGGGACCGCCTCACTTCTACTGAAGCAACAGTGTTGAAGGTCAAGAAAGACTGGTTTTTCACAGCAAAAGGAGTGCATATGACCGTCAAGCAACTTGAACGCCAATGGCCTTTGATGGCCTTCTGTCGTCTTGCTTCGAAGAGGATGATGTCTTGGGATCTTATCCCCTCTCAGGGGGGAGCGGTGACTGGCATTATCAAAGTTGATTCCGCCGCTAATCAGAGAGATACTTTGACCGCGGTGCGGTCTGGGTCTTCTTTCACCTGGCGGACGCTACGTCCTGGGAGCATTTACAGTGATGTTCCCCTTGATACATTTGCTTATACTGCCTTGACTTTTGCACATCGCATGATGTTGATGGAACGCTCATACCCGAAAGGGGAGTTTCGGGTAGAGGGTTGGTGTCATTACGTTTCCAAATGGGATAAGCTGACACTCTGGGTTTTGTCGCAGTTCCAGACTGAGCTCCGAGAAATCGGGCTAACTGTCGCGATTCGTGCCACTCAGGCAGGTGTTGATGTTAACAGGCATATGTTCCTCGCCCTTTTGGAAATGTTTGATGTCCATACCGGGACCTTTTTTACTCCGGTAGGGGAGTTAGGGCTCGCACTTCATGAGATGTATGAGGTATCAAAGCTCCCTTGGGGATCGGAACCCTATGAAGAGTATTTTCCGACCAACGAAGAATTTCAAGTCCTGGGGGACAAGGCTGAAGAGATGACGGCCATCTTTAAGGAAGTGACTAGTCACCATTACTATATGCAGAAGAGGGACAAGGGCGGATTGCAGCCTCTTGTGACTGCTGGAGAGATTATGTCTTTCGGCAAGACAAGAGGGATCCCTCCCAATTCTCTACTCCGCTGGCGCTCTCTCGTAGTGAAGTGCTCTCTGAGATGAGCAGGTTAGGTAAAAAGAACCCTTGGAAAAATGAGGACCAGCAGTCTGATGAACGCTCCTACAGCTGTTTCTGGCATCTTGCTCATCGAATGTCGCCAAAAGCAGTATTGGTCGCGTATCTCATGGTTTGGCTTCGGGACTATGTCTTCCCGGGCGGATCCGACTCTGTAGAGAGAGTGACCCGGCACTTGATCCTACCAGCTGTGAAGTTGGTCTTTGGCCGGCGCCTGGCTCTGCTCCCCGCAATGGTATGTAATTTACTGCGAGGTTTACGCGAGTTCGCGGGAAATATAATTCATGACCGGGGTCGAAAGGATAACTTCTCGCGTACCGAACTGCCGTTTCACTATTTGATGGGGTGGCTAATTTTACACCATCCCAACGTAATGAGTCCAGGTTCAGAAGGAGACTACAGGGCCGGAGATGCATTCCTCCGCCGTTTCCACCAGAGGAGCTGGTCGCACACTGGCGTCCCTGTTTGTAGAAGGGTTTTATCCCATCTTCAGGGATGGGAGATCACCAAAGTTAGTCCGATCTTCTTGGGTTTCGAGGCCAATGAAGACTCGAGGGATTCAGGTGAAGACGCCACCGCCCTTTCTCCATGGGGATTCCGTTGGTTGCAAAGTATTCGGCCATCCCACCTGGTGTACCGGAACAAGAATCAGTCCTTCCTGGAACCGTATTTGCCGAGTCGCTTTGCACGTCAATTTGGTTATGCACAGCTGATGTTGGACAATCCCAGTATCACCCTAGGGTATGCTGAAAGTTTGCTGGATGGCGTACGAGCTTGGCATTACTATAATGTCGGATGTACCGGAGCTCGCTTTACGCTGCCTACCCAGGATCCGCGGCCGCCCATTCTTTACTCAGCCGCCAAGTTTTACTGTGTTATGGCAGCCGCGCCTTCCGGATATGATAGGAAGACGAGTCTTGTTACAGGCACCCCGTTAGCGGTAACTGGGCCTGTATCGGCTAAGGCTCGACCACACCGTCTACCGGGGGCGGGTCAAGCTGCACCTTCGGCTGATCAACCGAGACGACGTGCGGATGCAGGGGCTGGATCACCTACGGCAAAGAAGCCAAAGAAGGCATCGTCACCGACAGTGTCAGCCGATTCAGCATCCGCAGAGGTAAGGATCCCCCGCATGGTCTGGTTTTGGGCTCGACATTTTATGTAATCAATGCTTCCCCTTTTGTACAGGAGCCGCTAAAAAGGAAGCCTCGTACTCCAAAATTCGGTGGGAGCAGATCAAAGGAGATGGCGGGTTCGTCTGAAGTGCGCATCCCGCCGACTATGATGTCTCCTATGGAGGAGAATCCAGCGGATGCTGTTGTCGTGGAGATTCCAACGTCCCTGGATTATGTCAGGAGGGAAGCTGAAGATGCAGCAGCCTCCGAGATGATAAAGGCCGCGGCTGGGGCCTTGGATGCCGAGGGTCTAGCAGACACGAGGCTCCCTGGTGATGATGTGGGGTGGAGTTCGTCGTCTTCGGATGACACTGCTCCAGAGTTGCATGAGTCTGTTGCGGGGGCAACAGATATGGTTGGGACGGAGGAGAGGGTTGACTCCCCTCCTTGTCATGATGAGGGGAGATCGGCTGTCTCATTGCCAAGTCCTACCCCGGCCTCACCCGTGGAAGTTGAGGTGGCTACCGATCAGGCGGTAACGACAGATCCTGTCCCTGTCGAGGGACTTGAGAAGGATGAGACTCATCTGCCAGTCCTGTCTCCCGGAGCAGGCCAGAAGATGAGTGTTGATCTCCCCGTTCTGCCAGGGGAGGTACTGACCGCTGATAGGACGTTGGGGGCAGAAGAGGTGACTGTTGACGTCGGTGGTTCCTCCGAACTCGAGAAGGGTAAGGGTGTGGAACCCTCCGTTGCCCCTCCTACTTGGGGTACCATCTCGACGCCTACGCCGACTTCCTCTGTTCCTTCGGCTCCTCGGGCTAGCAGTCCGGCCAGTGTTGATGAAGAGCTTATTGATGCCGAGATTCCAGTCTTGCAGATTGAGGTTGGCGGATCTTCTTCCGGTCCGCTAACGACAGCAGCCCCTCCAACTCCTGCTATGATGCCGCAGGTGCTGGCGGACGCAGATGAATATATGAAATTCATCGTTGGGGGGGTGTATAAAATGCTGCAGAGGGGTGTATCTGCTGTGATGGATGCCAACGGGAGTTTTGCGATGGCAAGAACTCTGGCAATGCCTTATATCGAGCTGATCCGCATTCACCAAGGCCACGACCATATTGCCGAGATCCTTGAGGCTTCAGTGATTGAGCTGGACCAGCGGCTCACGAAACTTCAGCGCATCCAGCAAAATGACCTTTCCGTCTTGATAGATGCGGAGAAGGAGAAGTTGATCACTGAGATTGAGTCTTCCTACCAGGCCACTGTGAGCGTCTGGGAGCACGAGGTGGCTGAGACTGAGGCTGCGGTGGGGCAGTTATCTCAGTCCATGAAGGAGACAATGAAAACGCGAGCTGCGTTGGACGCTAATATCGCGGAGATCAATGCCCAGATACGCCGTCTTGAGGATCAACAGGCCCGACTCCAGTTAGATGCCGAACGTGTCTAGGCTGAACACATAGCATTCAAGAAGGAGGAAGCAACCTTCACTCACCGGGCTCTTGCCCTGGCTCGGCAGCGACAACAGCTTGATGAGAAGCATGAGAATGATACTTCCGCTGAGGCTGTTGAATTGATGCGTCAAGAAGCTGAGCGTCGAGTCCTGGCGACTGTGGAGACTCATGCAGCCGACTTGAGACGTCGAGTCAGAGAGCTCTCAACCAATCCTGGAGATGCTTAGGGACTGTAGCGTCTCTTTTTTATGTTTTTGCAACTCTTGCTGGGGGATAGTGTAGTTTTGTACTATCTCTCTCTTTTTTAGAAAATAAAGAAGTACGCAACTTTTTTGTGATGTGTTCATTTTTGTTATCATGAACTTGATGATTTGTGTGGACCTATTATCTTTTGCGCACCTTGGCTTTTAGGTACAGATAATAAGTTTGAAGGAACCAACATGTTTGCTCAGAGGTAATGTGGACGTGGCAATCATTGAGGTTCAAATAAAAGAATCTTCCTACTCAGAGGTATTATGGACGTGGTAGGAATGATCCTGGGGAATACGCTGAACAACTCAGAGGTGATGTGGACGTGGAAGTTCTGCGATCAATGTACGACAACGCAAGGGTTGTTTGTACGAGATGTTTACTCAGAGGTAATGTGGACGTGGTAAACATGAGGGGTAGCGTAGGCTTATGAAGTGTAAGATTCCGCTTTGCTGGGTGTAGAGGGACAACTCAGAGGTGATGTGGACGTGGTTGTCTTTCTACTGGAGGGTGCTACGGAACAGCTGGGTTCCGGAAGCGTATAGTTTTGTCGGAAGGGAATTGTCTGTGAATCCTGATGATTGGGTCCACAGATCCCCTTGTGGAAGCACATATCTGGAAGATGTCAAGAGTAGTACTTCTTCAGGAACTTGCCGTTGATGGGCATCATGAACAAGTCCCCATTGGGTTTGGCGAGGCGGTAAGCACCGTTTGAGTATACCGTCTCAATGATGAAAGGTCCTTTCCACTTGGGCTTGAACTTCCCTGGTGTCTTGTGAGTTAACACCATCGGCCTCCTGACTGCCAGAACCAGGTCGCCAACTTGAAAAGTTCTCTGTTTGACCTTCTTGTTGAAAGCCTGTGATATACGGGCTTGGTAGAGTTCGATACGTTGTTGAGCTAGGAGACGCTTTTCGTCAAGTGCCTTCAGCTCTCGCAGACGACGACGTTGATTGTCCTCTTCTGTGAGTTTGTTTGTGATTGCTACGCGGAGTAAGGGTATCTGGATCTCGAGAGGCAGTACCGCTTCACTCCCGTAGACCAGGAAGAAGGGTGTGTTGCCTGTTGGGGTTCGTACCTTTGTGCGGTAGGCCCAAAGACATTCGCCCAGCTTTTCGTCCCATTCGTGTTTGTTGGATGACACGACTTTTTTGAGCAACCTAACGATAGTTTTGTTGAACGCCTCGGCCAATCCGTTTGCTGTCGGATTGTAGGCGGTTGATGCCACGTTTTGAATACGATTCTTATCACAGAATCTGCTGAAAACATGACTGATGAACTGAGGACCATTATCGTGGATGATCCTCCGGGGTACTCCGAAGCGGTAGATGACATGGTGTTTGATAAAGCTGACCACCCTGGAGCTCTTTACTTCCGCCAATAGGACTGCCTCTGCCCACTTGGAGAAGTAATCGGTAATGGACAGGATGAAGCGGTGCCCCCTTGATGAAAGAGGGGTAATCGGTCCTACAATGTCTATGCCCCAGGCTTCGAAGGGCCAGGAGGCGTCTGTAGGATGTAGTGGTTCTGACGGCGTATGAATGAAGTCTGCGTGAAGTTGGCACGCATGGCACTTCTTAGCATAGTCGACAGCATCAGCGGCCATGGTTGGCCAATAGTAGCCCATACGTCGCAGTCGATCCTGCAACTTAGGACCAGGTGTATGAGCTCCGCAAGTTCCGTCATGAGCTTCTCGAAGAGCTTCAGTCGCCTCTTCGTTGGACAGGCATCGAAGGAGGAGCCCATCATAGGAGCGTCGGTACAGCATTTTAGTGGCTGTATCATAGTAGAATCGAAGAGAACGTCTCCTGAGTGAGACGGCTTCCTTCGGGTCCTCTGGAAGAATTTCGTAGACGGCGTAGTCGATGAACGGGAACCTCCAGTCTCGGACATTAACACCAGTACCTGTTGGCATGGCGTGGTCCACTCGTAAGCATAGGTTGTTTTTAGGACAAACCAAGTCTCGGCCAACCACCGTGACGTAGTGTTGAGTCCCAAAGGGTGCTGCTAACGCGGCCGTGAGGCCAGCCAGAGCATCAGCCTCTAGGTTTTGTAGACGAGGTACGTGTTCGATGAAGAACCCGGTGAAGGTTGAAATGATGTTCAATACAACTTCATGGTAAGGGATCAGATCTTCATGGCGAACTTCGTATTGCCCTCGGATCTGGTTTACGACGAGTTTTGAGTCGCCGTAGGCTTCCAGATGATCCACCCCTAGCTGTTGTGCCAGCTGGAGTCCCATAATGAGCGCGTTGTACTCGGCAACATTGTTGGAGCACGGCTTCGAAAGAGAGTAAGCACGCTGGATGACTAGCTGATCGGGGGAGACTAAGACTACCCCCACTCCTGCGACGATCTGGCCTTTGGGGCCTGTTCTTGAAGCGCCATCGAAAAACATCCGCCAGACGGAGCCTTCTTCGGTGATGTTTGATTCTTGGACCTCATCCGGGATGTCTTTATAGAGTCTTGAGGACTCCGGGATGGGGTGTGCAGCTAAGAAGTCGGCCAGAGCTTGACCCTTAACAGCCTTCTGTGGAACGAACACCATGTTGTATGGCGTTAGCAAGATCTCACATGTGGCTAGCCGGGAGTTCAGTGATCCTGGCTTCGTCATGAGGACCCTGAGCGGATTGACTCGGGAAATGACGTGAATTGTCTGGCCCGAGACGTAATGACGAGTCTTTTGGATGGCAAATACCAGAGCCAAGCACTCTTTTTCAACGGGGTTATACCGGTGTTCGGCCCCGATCAGGGTTCGACTGAGGTAGTAGATTGCTTGCTCATAGTCTGTGTCGCTGTTCTGAGCTAGCAGGACGCCGAGGGAATGATCCATGGCACGGACGTAGAGCAGGAATGGTTTGCCAGCGACGGGTGCTACCAGAACTGGAGGGCTCATCAGGTAGGCTTTGATGTCGTCGAAAGCCTTTTGGCATTCCTCTGTCCAGACGTAACAGACTCCCTTCTTCATGAGCTGGGTGAAGGGTTGACATTTGCCGGAGAGGTTTGCTATTGCTAGCGTTGAAGCCGCTGATGGTTGTGTTGGAGGGCGCCAGCCGGTACATTGGGATCCCCAGTGTTGATAACAACGCCTTTGGAATGATGCTGAGAGAAGAACCCGGATCGATCTGAATCCGGTTCACCTTGACTGAACCGACATACCCTGTATAATACAGCGGCCGGTTATGTCAGTGGTGCTTGAGCAACATGTCTTGTTGGGTGAAAGTTATATTTGGAATAACTTCATCCGTACAATGACAGTACGCACAAGTAGTTGGGAGGTCTTCAGGCTGCTTGACCTGACTGAGAAAGGATTCGGCATGCTTCAGAGCTTCACAGAGAGCTTCTCGGGAGTCTTTGGAAAGACGCAGGAGCTCGAACAAAGACAGGCGGGCAGGAGTGCTGGCCAGTTGTGCCAGTATGTCGAAGTTGTGGGGCTTGGCTAGCCTCGAAGCATTCTCCTTTCGTAGAGGCCTGTCGAAACGAACCTCCACCTGCTTCTGCTTATTGGCTGCTGAGGGCTTAGACGGCCCCTCTTCCTGGACAGCAGGGACGGTGCAAGGAGGCACCACCTCGACGGTAGCTTCGCCGGGTTGGACGTTCTGTTGTGAACGAGTCTGCACAGGAAGTGCCTCTTCTGTTGAAGAAGAGACCATGCGGCAAGACTTGATCTTTCTGCCTTTGGATTTGGAGGAAGGACGTACCTCCGGCAGAGTCATCTCGGAGACGAGGTCGGGGTGGACCCATAGGACCTCTCCTCGAGATGTGGTGAGTGGGACGAGTCCACTCACATTGTCACGGGTAGGTGGTAAGTTAACCACCTCCATTGTCGCCTTAGGGATGGGGACGACGCCATCTTGTGTGGTAGTCGGCGGCAAGGTACCGAACTGGAGTGACACCACATTGGCTGACACCGTCTTCTCTTCGTAATCGACGGAGATTACATCCGCATTGATCATGCGCTGGATGTAATTTTTGGGGACATAGCAGTCCTTGGTCGGGTGTCCGACAAACCGATGGTAGTGACAGTACCTCGGGTTGTCCACTTTCCCGACTTCATCGGGCCGCTTCGGGTCCGGCAGCTTGATCTTGTCACCCTGCTTTAGTATTTCAAAGAGTTGCAGGGTGTCTTCGTCGTTGAACGAATAAACCTCCTTGGGCCTCGGTGCCAGTGGAGGCTTCTGAGTAGGCGCAGATGCTCCTTTCGAGGCATTAACAGTCAATGCCTGTTTTCCTTTTGCCTCTCGTCCGGGGTTGTTGGCTGTAGACTTTTTCCCCTTATCGTCAAAGGCGGGGAAGCTGACACCTAGAAGACGTACATTGGCCGCCTTCTTTTCTGCGGCTTCAGCTTCGATGATCAGGGAGCTCCAGTCGGGAGGGGGAGTAGAGTTGAGCCAAAGCTTTACTGCGGGCAGCATGTTCATGCTACAAGAGGAGAGGAGCGCATGTTCTGGCATGCCTGGAGGTAGCCTGAAGCAGGCCTATCGGAAGCGTTCGATGAATACCCGAACCGTTTCCTTCTCCTTCTGGCGTATCTCTATGAGGGACGCCATCGTCATGTCCTTTCCGCCGTCGTAGAAGCGGTCGAGGAAGAGGCACGTCAAGTCGTCGAAGGATGATATGGAATTGTCGGGGAGGCTGCAGTACCAGTCATACGCCACTCCTTTTAGGGCCCCAACAAAGATGCTAGTGAGTAGCGCATCCTCCTTCGGGAGATGTCCCGTTTGGGACTGAAAGTATGTCAGGTAGCGACGCGGAGAGTCCTTCCCGTCGTATGGCGTCAGTGTTTGTGGTTTATACTTCGGGGGATAAACCACATTGTTCCACTCGAGGGGATAAGGCTGGGGAATGCCCATCTTCTGGCGCTCCTCTTGCCTGTTTTTGGACTCGAAGCGCTCCCGTAAGTCCTTGATCATTTTGACCACATCCTCCGTGGAGCTAGGAGCCGGGGAAGGTGGTACCATCTGGAGTGGAGCGTTTGAGGGCTCCGACGTCCGGGGTGCTTCTGTGTCTGAGGGTACCCGTTGAAGGGGTACACTCGACTCCCCATTGGCTCCTGGGTCGGGACCGGTTGAAGGTGCTCTGGTCAAGGCCGACCGTATCTTAAACACTGCTTGAGTCAGTATTTGCATAGAGGCAGAGAGGGTTTTGAGTCCTCCCTCTAATGAGTCTATGCGCTGGACGATGTCCTGCGGCGGCGCATCTGACTCGGAATCACCCCCTGCCATGTATACTGTCATGACACGGCCAGGAGTAGATGGATTGGTTGAGGCTTCGCTCTCGGCCTCACTCTCATGTGGGGGAGTCGCTTCTCCTGGTATTTGGCCACCCCCAGCCATGTTCTGGAGGTCATTCTCGATGAGCGCATCTGCAAGGGCCTGATTGCCCTCAGCTCCATCTTGAAGGGCCTCTTCGTCTCTACCCCCAGCTGTGTTCTGGGGGACATCCTCGTTTTGAGGGGCTTCTGGAAGGCTGACTTTGCCTCGAGGATAAAGATCCGCCGCAGCTGTGCTTTGGACATCTTCGTCTTCGGAAGGAGGCTCAACAAGGGTCTGACTACCCCCAGCTTCCTCTAAGAACTTCTTCCTCGATCGAGTGCCTTCGAACACTCCGGAGGCCGAGACAGCTGCCTTAGTTTTCCTCGGCTGGCTTTTGGATAAAGACGAGGAATTGCCAGTCGTCTTTCGGACTGACGAGGAGTTGGAGATCACGTTGCATGAAGCAACCCTTGGCTCCTCTTCTGCTGACACCTTCGTCCCAAGGCGACGTCGGAGGGGTGTCGATGATTGCAGCCGCTGGAAGACTGACTGCCTTGGTGGCACTGCCGCCTTGCAACAGCAGTTGATGGTGACCACCGTACAAGTATGCCCCGTGGGAGGCGCATCATGCTTGTTGGTCGACTCTCCTGACCGGCATTTGTGAGTGATCACATTACGCAAGTCGTTGGAGGAGAGTGTTACTTTCGTACCCCCTTCAAGCGCATGGCAAGGCCAAGCGTTGGGGTGGTCAAGTGAGTGTTGCGCCCCCTGATCTGATACCAAACAGGCATCCCGATCAGTAGTGGAGGAACCACAACATTTGTTTGTCTTGTTCGGCTTGGTTGCGCACGCAGCAGATGCGTCCAAGTGAGACAAGGGTTTTGAAGGTCGGCTCGTTCTCGGCGCCGCAGCACTCGAGCCGACCTTGTACAACTTACCATCAGCAGCGCGCATGATTGTGAGCGCATGCTTCTGGCTTGTTGCCGGCATAGCACGTTTGGGACGTATGGCCCGTGCTGCCTTAGACTTCTTCGTACCAGACCGCTGGGGCGCATAGTACTCAGAATCCAAATTCTCTTCGCCACTACAGCGAGTGAGTCTGTCAAAGACAGAGATCTTCTGTGGCGCATCAGAGACGATGCGTGGGGCATTGGCTGCGCCCCTGCTCCGTCGACGCATCTTCCTCGCCTGAGAGGGAGATGGCTAGGGAATATGGTTAGCCGCACGTTTCCCCGAGAGATGCACTGCATCAGTGGGCGCATCTTGGTTGCTGAGGACGTCAGCAGGAAGGGAGGGCTGGATTGGCGCATCCCCTTCGGTGGTGGTGCCCGAGGCGTCGACCTTGCGCACCCAGACTCGGCAGGTCTTCTTCGGCTTCGACAACCGCTTCGAAGGAATCGCACTGCCTTCAGATATAAACTCCTTATACGCCTGTTGATTGAGGCGTACGACCAGCGTCTTGTGGGAGGAGCCCACCTTCACGTCATCGGCTTGCGACACAACTTTCTCGGTGGAGGAGAAAGAGGTCCCCAGCAGAGTCGCCAGCTTGTTTGCCATTAAAATTCTTTGATGTAGATTTCAATACAAACAGAACAGTGTTACAATATAGGACTTAGATGTAGCCCTAGAAGTACACTTTTGTTTAATCTGGGTTCGTTGTGCCGATGGAGCGAGTGGTAATGCGTTGACTCCGCTGACGAGCTGACGATTGTTATCGGTTCTCTGAAGGTTTGGATTGCTCTGGGTGCTGGAGCTTACTGAGAGGAGGAAGACGTTGAGTGTCTGTATCTGCCTCTCTGTTGGTATGTTGATTCGTATCTATCTGTGTGTGTGTGGAAGAAGGAAATGATTCCTCTATTTATAGCTGGGCAGGTTGGCTGCTCATGCGCGCATATATAGGATGCGCCGGTGCGTGGGGACACCACGTGTTGATTGCTGATGGAGGCGCATGGGTGATGCGCCCTGATCGAGGGGTTGACTTCTTCATACTGTTGTTGTGAGCCGGCACGTAGCAGAGGAGAAGATCTTTCTGTTGTTGAGATCTTGGATGAGTTGAGTCAAAGGACACGTGTCGTCGACTCATGGCTCGGAGATCTCGGATTTGGTGGGGGATGATCTGGTGGGATGCGCCTAGGATTGGGCGCATGAGGAGACTTTGGCTCATAACCTTTAGGAGTCACGAACCATTCTGGGCGCATGGCTTTTGAGGCGCATGCAGGCGACTTTCCTTCTGTCTTTTGGGATCAGAGAGCAGTCTAGGGCGCATGGCTTTTGAGGCACATGCGGAGCTTCAGATGGAGACTTTCCTTCTGTCTTTTGGGATCAGAAAGCAGTCTGAGGCGCATGGCTTTTAAGGCACATGCAGGTTTGGGCGCATGGCCGCAGAGGCGCATGCGGGTGGTTGGGTGGCTACGTGGCAGTAGCCGTCGGAGTAGAGTCATGATGATGCTGACGTTGCCGACGCTTCGTCTTCTGAAAAAAGCTGCCGACCGTTCAGGCTTTGGAAGATGTGCTGCCAACTCTGTCAGTTCAGCATTTAATGTTTCTGACATTCGATGGACAGCTGAGTGGGCACGTCGATTGGTGTTCCACTAGGCATGGGGACGCGTGGGGGCGTATCCTCTGTGATGCGCCTGGTACTGAAGGGCACATCTGTGTGATGCGCTGTCTGGCTGGCGCATCCGATATGTCTTTTAATGATGCGGCTGTTTCGCTCCTCGAGTGCTTTAAATAGCCGTTTGGCTGAATTCGAAGCGTCCGGTTCATCCATTAAATGCAAATTCATTGCACGGAATTCGGAAAGCCATCCACTTGGCGCGTGGGTTTGATCTGCCCGGCCTATAAATAGTGGCATGGAGAGAAGGTTTGCTTCTCGTTCCCTCACGTACTTCCAACATGAACTTGGGTACTCGGGTGCATTCTGTTGACGAAGTGCTCCCGAGGGTGAAGATGAGACGCCATGTCGTCATTGATGCACTTGAAGGTGACTGTTACATCCAAAAGGCGGAGTCGAGGGCTTCTGAGGCAGGCGGAAGGTGCCTGTTGCATCCAAAGATAGGGAAGCTCGGGCCTCATCTCCGTTGTTCCGGAAGAGCCGTAGATCGGAATGGCGGTGCTCTGACCGTCTTTCTTTGGCTTTGGAGGCTCTTTCTCTGGATGGGGTGTTAATTGCCACCTTCATCCTGCTCGGCCAGGTGAGCCTGGCTGAAAGAGCAGCACATAACTGGGCTGCTGAAGGGATGCACATAACTGGGGATGCACATAACTGAGCTGCTGAAAGAATGCACCTTGCTGAGGGCGTATTGTGAGATGCGCCCGGTTGAAGGCGCATGGTGGTTGCTGCGCCTGACTGGAGGCGCATGATGGCTGCTGCGCCTGACTGGGGGCGCATGGCGACTGCTGCGCCTGACTGGAGGCGCATGGCGACTGCTGGCCGTAGATTTAGGATCTTTCCTTTGTAGAAGTTTTCCTTTGTACAGCCTTCTCTAGACATGTAATAGACTTTTATGTGTGAAGAAAAAGTTCTCTTTCCATGTCTATATTTGCTGCCTTTGTTGTTTTGTCCGAGCTCTGACGCATAGATTGTCTGTCGCATGGGTCTTCTGGTTGTGAATTTCCATGCTTCTACAAGGAGTATCTGCCTATTTATAGGATGTGAGAATTCCCAATTAGATAAGAATTAGGATTCCTTTAAACCCAATTTAGATATTTTCTAATTTAATTTAAAAGCAATCAAATCCAAATCCAAATCCAAATCCAAATCTAATTTAAATCAAATCAAATTCTCTTAGTTTAAAATTAAATCAATTAAATCCAATTTAAATCTATTTAAATTTTTAGCTCAATAACAAATGGGATAAATAAATTTCGAATATTTAACTATTTAAATAAATCCAAAAATTAAATCAAGATTTAAATGGCCACCATAACTTCCAAATATATTTTTTAAAATACCAATAATAATAATTTTGAAAATAATAAATATTTTTAAATATCTTTTTAAATAATAAAATATTTATTAATAAATCTCAAAAATTATATTTTTATTTAAAATAGACTAATAAATAATTATGAAATATATGTATGCACGAATAATGCATACATGATTATGCCTTTCCTAGTATACAATGAAATATTATTTATGATTAATAACTGCTAAAAATAAAAAGGCTTTTTATAGCAAGAATAATAATTATATAATATTTTGAAAGTGTATAATAAAATAGAAAAAATATTTTTCTAAAATATGTACGCTCGCACATATTCGCCCTTGACGAGCAACTACGAAAAAAAAAAATTCGTGCGCGACGTACAATACGACTATGCGACGTACAATACAAAATTTTTAAATCAGTACCAAATTTAATATATATAAAAAATATAGTAGAAATTTAGGGGTTTTACATCCTACCCAACTTAAAAGAATTTTGGCCTCGAAATTAAGAATTAGGAGGGGGTGAGAAGGCACAACGGTAGATAGGAGGGTTTAAGGAAGTTTATATGGTCGTAGTCTAGGTTGAGGGTATGATTAAGAGACGATTGTAATAACTCTTAAATTCAAGTGAATAGAAAGTCAAGATTGCAAATTTAGTGTCGAGGAAAAAGTCGAGTAGTTCAAGACAAAGATATCGTTACATTGGGTGGTAATGGTCATGGTGATAGGACAGTTAGAGGAGTTTTAGTACGACGCTTTCGTCCTTCTAAAATAGGTGAAGGCGAACGCAATATAGAGTTCGAAGGAGGCGTTATCGAATACGAATACGTGGTTCAAAGGCGACCGAATAATTCAAAAGGAGTTGTCAAGGCAGTCGCGGATGGGACTCTAGAGGACAAGTTTAGCTATGTCCCCATCCACGTAGGATAATATGTGATAAGCGAACCAAAGTGCAATAGGTTGATCAGACCATCATGCACCGGTTCTGATTAGACAATATGTTAGTGGGTGCACCCAATAAAATATGTCATGATCAAGCTTGATGATGAAATAAGCTTGCAAAACTGAAGCTACATTAGTAGCATGGGATAGTCAAAATATGTGCAAGGGAGGTACTGATGAAGGAAATTAAATAGTCCCAGATCTTTTAAAATCAAGGCTCGCCCGAAGTGTGGGCTTATACAGTTGTCCTAGTGTTTCTTCATTTATGTCTTGGTAGACTAGATAAGGTAGGGTCCTCTGAATTTAGAGTCTAAGTGAACTTACCAATGTGGTTCACAAGGAAAAGATTTGTTAGATGGTGAGGTATTCTACCCAACTTACAAGAGCTAAACTAATAGTATCATGGGACAATGGTCAAGCAATCAAGATAAAGTACAAATTTAAGCATTTAAGGAATTTAGTAGAACACAATCACATATCGGGTCGAAAGAATTGAGTTGAGGTTGAATCCCTATCCGTGGTCGAAAATATATCGGTATCATGGTAAAGATTATAGTTTGGCCATTTTGACCATAAAGTTATATCAAGAAATAGAGTACAAGAAGATGGATTTTGGTGGGATATGATATGTCTACAGGAAGATGGACTTGTCTAGGTCTTACATATAAAATTTGTTGGAAGAAAAAGTGTAGTGTTGTACTCCAAATATACAAGTCACGGTAGGGGACGCCAGAAGATCAAAATAGAAAGTGGGAGTTCACGAGGTGATAATTAATGCACAAAATAAAGAAGATCAAGTTAAAACGTGAAATAAAATTAATTAAAGAATTCAGTAAAAATAATTTAGGAACACAATTTCGGAGAGAAGATAGTCTCCTAGATGAATACAGTTAAGGAACCATTAACTCATTATTCAAATTGCAAATGGGTTAGAAGGTCGTAATTAAAAGATCTAGAATTGAAGGAAGGTCGAGTAAGTCGAGGTGGAAATATAGTCACATAGGTGGGTTGATGACTAACAACACTTGTGTATATACTACTATCATGGTCATAAGTGACATGGCAATTAGTGTGGAATACTCAATAGGGTTATCTTGGGGCCTACCATTAAAATTTAACTCAAGTTTCCTCCAAAAGTTTCAAAAATAACTTTCAAAAATATACCATCAAAATTTGTATTTACTCCAAGCCGTTCAAAATTTATCATAAAATATTTAAATCACTCTCATAAATCTCAAAGCAAAATTTTATCACGTTACTACTAACCTTTTCCAAAATTAACGTTTAAATTCAACTATTTAACTCAAGAGTTCATAATTTACGAATCCATAAAAATTTCACAATCAATCAAAAATTTAACACTCTAAAATTTTCAATTAATTTATAATAAAACTCTTAGCATATTAAAAGCAATCTCAAAAAATTAAGCTCAATGCTCTCATCAATTTTATCTATTTATGCTATGTTATTCCAACAAACTCACAATTTTTAAATGGTAACTTCCTTTAATCAATCAAAATAACTTTCCATCACATCCTTCGAAATTCTTCAAAAAAAAAATTTAATATTAGCAATCCCACATTAAACTAAATTTTCAAATAATCTTATCAGTCAAAATCTTTTTTTTTTTACCAAAAATCTAAATAGATTTGTAAATCCTCAATCATAGGACACAATTTAAAATAAAGAAAAATTCTCAAAAATCGTTTTCATAACTTTCAAATATTTTAAACCAAAATTCACCGTCATTACTTCCCCTTAAAATTTAAAATTTTATAAACACGAAAACCGCAAGTTGTACAACTCCGTTTAAATAATTCCTACGACCATTTTTAAAAGCTAAGATCATTTTCAAACCAAATCTATAACTGTTCAATGTGCATAACTATAATACAATAAATCATGAACATTAAAACTCGAAAATCAAATAAATTTTATATTTGTTCAAAGATGTATATCTATCACCCAAACTCATAAATATCACAACTCGAAAAGCAAATCAATTTTATACTTGTGCAAGGATGTATAACTATAATCCAATAAATCATAAATATCAAATCTTTGAAAATCAATCAATTTCTTAAACCAAGTATGAAATTCTATAAATCCTCTGGTGTTTACTATTTAGAAATCTCAAGGTTAAAACTTTTTGTGGTAATATCCTACTTTACAAATTACTAATCATTAAATCACACTAAAAAAAACCTTTAACTCAATTAGAGTCTTAAATGTATTCCAATTGCCAATATAACCATTTTAGCCATGTGTTTGACCTATGAGCATATACTAGTGTAGTCATCTTCCTAGTTGACACTTAGCACGAAAATAAGAATCAACGGTAGAAAGGAATCAAGCAAGATGCAATTCAAGGAAGTCGAACGAGAGTTCAGAATTTGAAGCCAAGGGAAGAGGTCAAGCTGTATGGATGAGATTCCTATAATTCTAATCCTATGTTGCAGGTTCACATCGGTACAGTAACGTAACCGAAGTGACAAACTCGACCTGCATGAGCCACCACAAAAACATGTAACGCCCCAGTCCTATAATACTTAGGACTAGGTACGTATCCATGCCAGCTGCATACATACGAAGTATACTCCAATATATGGAAACCTCGTATGAATACATAAGCTGTAAAATGCAGTAAACCAAGAGTAATCTAATCTCATCAACAATGAAGAATAAAAGATATAATCAACTGTAATAAGTCTTTGTACAATACGTTGGGTGGAGACAAAGTCCACTACCAACTATCTCAAATAAAAGGTACAAGAAGGAATAGATGAAATAACAAGACTAGCCAAGTGCAATCATCTTCGAAAGGATGAAAAAGATCACGGCCTCGACTAGCACACCTGCAATATCACAAAAGTACACACACCTGGAGAGATAACCAGGTCCTCAGAGGGACGTAACAAGACACATAATATCATGCCATATAAACTGAATAAATATTGCTCAAATAAATAAGGGATGCTTGCAATAGGGTACCTAACCGTACTATAGTGAATGCAATAAGAACAAACCTTTGACGCATGGGACGGATCAGGAATATCAGGAATCAGGACCGTATCTCCCACTGGAGATAACCGGCAATCAGGACCGTACCTCCCACTGGAGATAACCGGCTATCAGGACCGTACCTCCCATTGGAGATAACCGACAATCAGGGCAGTACATATGTGACCCATACATTAAGGAACTGTTCTTCCCATCCAATGTCTATTATGTTGTATCCACAACATAAATCCTCTATTAACCGCTATGTCAAACTAAGCATGCAACCTCTATTAGCGGTTATTCCTATCGCACGGCTTGTACGTACTGGTGGCCAGCCAATCACGTACGTCCGTGTTCTACATGCGACACACAACTTTGTGGTACAACGTGTCAAGGCCATGAATGCAACACACAAGGTGGTCCCTTAAATCTAGATTTAATGTGTAAGAAAAATAATACATAGCAGGAAATATAAATGAACAGTAAGTTCTAACAGGTTATGCCATGTATCACAGTTTATTTTACATAAAGAAAATAAATAATGCATGAAATATGAGCTAAAATAAATAAACAGCAAATGGCAAGGTATCTTGCCTGATGTCCTTGCTGGTGAAACCGACAATCCCGTTGGGTACAGAATAGTCACAGGACTACACAAGATGAACTCAGACGATGTGACAAACTTCTAAAATAAAAACCAAAAATAAAATATTCTGAATTTTTATAGGAAAAATATATGATGTGTATTTTTCTGTCAGTATTCCGAAACTTCAAACGGATCGTGATTCTGATTCCTGGTTCTCGCAGAATCTCAAAAACACTAAAACGTGTCAGATTTCGGACCACTGACACTCCACAAATTTTCCAAAAAATTAAGTTCCTAATTTATGAAAATAAAATTTACATTCAAAAAATATACCTTAATACGATTCCAACAAAAAAAATTGGAGGTCAAAAGGAGTCTGGAGTTGGGAGTTATGGTCATTCGAAGTTGCTACAACCTTTAAAAATTGAAGCTGAATTTATGACAAAAAAAGAGAGAAATTTTGACAAGGATGGTTTGAAAGATGATTTGTGGTGAAAATAATATGGAGGAGTACCTGCCTATTTATAGGATGTGGGAATTTCCAATTAGATAAGAATTAGGATTCCTTTAAACCCAATTTAGATATTTTCTAATTTAATTTAAAAGCAATCAAATCCAAATCCAAATCCAAATCCAAATCCAAATCTAATTTAAATCAAATCAAATTCTCTTAGTTTAAAATCAAATCAATTAAATCCAATTTAAATCTATTTAAATTTTTAGCTCAAAATCAAATGGGATAAATAAATTTCGAATATTTAACTATTTAAATAAATCCAAAAATCAAATCAAGATTTAAATGGCCACCATAACTTCCAAATATATTTTTCAAAATACCAATAATAATAATTTTGAAAATAATAAATATTTTTAAATATCTTTTTAAATAATAAAATATTTATTAATAAATCTCAAAAATTATATTTTTATTTAAAATAGACTAATAAATAATTACGAAATATATGTATGCACGAAAAATGCATACATGATTATGCTTTTCCTAGTATACAATGAAATATTATTTATGATTAATAACTGCTAAAAATAAAAAGGCTTTTTATAGCAAGAATAATAATTATATAATATTTTGAAAGTGTATAATAAATAGAAAAAATATTTTTCTAAAATATGTACGCTCGCACATATTCGCACTTGACGAGCAACTACGAAAAAATAAAATTTCGTGCGCGACGTACAATACGACTATGCGACGTACAATACAAAATTTTTAAATCAGTACCAAATTTAATATATATAAAAATTATAGTAGAAATTTAGGGGTTTTACAGCAGTTCCAGGATCTGCAGCAGGGCAGTTTATCAGTGGAGGAGTACGCCGCGGAGTTCGACCGTTTGAGCCGATACGCAGAGTACATGGTTCGAGACCCAGAAATTAGGGCGAGCCGTTTCAGGGAGGGACTGACTTGGGATATCAAGATCCTCATTCTCTCCTTCTATGAGACTTATGTCCAGATCTACGCGGAGGCCCGCAAGGTAGAGCGGGAGTGGGGCTTGAAGCCCAAGAGGAAGCGTGATCTTTTCTCGGGGGCTACTAGCAGCGTGGGGGCTGCTAAGCGCCCTCAGCTTCAGCATCGTTCTTTCCAGCATTACCAGCCGCAGGTTCAGGCCAGAGCACCGGTCCAGCAGGTGCAGCACACTCAGTCGAGGCAGGCACAACATGGGGCTCCTTGCCACTTCTGCAAGAAGCCTGGTCACGTCTGGGAGGTCTGCCGGAAGAGGCTGGGGTTGTGCCTCTATTGTGGTGCCACCGGACATCAGTTGAGGGATTGTCCTGCGAACCCTAGTAGGGTGGCCCGTGGAGCGGTAGCAGCTCAGGGGGCACCGGCAAGAGTACCAGCAGTGCAGCCGAGGGGTCCACTTCCGACCCAGCAGCAGCGGTTTGTTCAGCACCACCAGCAGCGGGGTGGTCAGGGTAGAGCCTTTGCTCTTGCAGCCGAGGAGATGGAGCCTATTGCAGATGTTGTCGCAGGTTCTATTCTGCTCGATTCTTTTCCAACTTTAGCCTTGTTTGATTCTGGTGCTACATACAGTTTTGTGTCTGTTTTTTTGCTCTTGGGCACAATATTATTGCTGAGTATCTTGGTAGGACTTGCAAGATTATGACTGGGAATGGCATCATCCTAGTTAATAATGTTTGCAAGGGACGGAGAGTTTTTTTGAGAGGCCGGGAGCTGAGTGCGTGTTTGCTCGTAATGCCACTTCCGAGTTAAGATGTGGTACTCGGTATGGACTGGTTGAGCATGCACCATGCTAGCATCGACTGCAGAGGGGGCAGGATTCTGTTTAGGCCGCCGGAAGAGCCGGAGTATGAGTTCACCAGGGGTGCAGCCACTACACCAAAATAGCTAATTAGGAACACTAGGTGTATTTCAATCTGGAACACCTAATTAGTGTGCCTAGGTTTCGGAACGGACAAAAAGTGTGCCAAAATAAAAAAAATGTTCCAAATATTACTTTTTTAATTTTTAATAAAAATTATTTAGTCTGAAACACATATAAACAGTTCGAAAACCATTTGAAATAATAAATATTTAGTTCACGTGATCTTAACACAGCGTCTAGTCCATTTTCACACATACTCCCCTCCCCAAATCTCTTCTCTGGCCAGAGTGAAAAACCACAGAAAAAACCCCAAATGTCTCCTCCGAAACCCTAATCCATCATCTTCTTGTCATTCTCCTCTCCTAGAGATAAGAGAACCCCAAAATCTCTTCTCCTTCTTATAAATCCCAAACCCTAACTCGTCCCAAATAATAACCCTAGAATCATATCCTGCCACTTTCAATGAAGGTGGAGAAGAACTGAACAGCCTCGAGGTCAAAGAGCTCGAAGGAGTCCGTGAGTCCAAGGACGCCGAGAACAACCTCGATGTCGAAGAGCTCGCATGCTTCGCTGTCGACGAACACAACAAGAAGGAGGTCCCTCCCCCATCTCCATCTCCTAATTTAGGGTTTTCTTAATTCTTTCATGTTTGGATCATGTGCTTATTTCTTTCCATGGAAGTCGACCAGTTCATCCATGGATGGATGATCATGAAACTAGGATTAGGGAAGTATTGATCCCGGCAGGATTCTCTATTTGTGTCCTGATGCGGGTTAACTTCACGGAGAAGAGTGTCACTCTTACCTGAATTTCGGAGAGCTTCTAGTGCTTCCAAAATATTAGCCATTGAAGAACAATTGAATTCTCTTTCACGTACAGAAGAATCTGAGTTATTACAGATATCTCTCTAGCGTTAGAACATTTCTGTACAAGAATATTGCATGTAACTTTGTCAGGTTGGATGCCAGAATCTTGCATTTTGCTCATTATTTCAAGTGTAGCTTTAAACTTGCCTGAGATTGATTAAAAATGTTAGAGAATAATAGAGTTAAGATACAGTATGACCAAAACACCTGTATGGTTAATTTTTTACAACAAAAACAGAAGTATGAAAGGTACTTAGGGATGTTGTAAATCTGATCCTAAGTTTGTTTACTGGTGAACCTTTACCTATTTCTCAACAATGAAAACCAGGAACTTAATACCATAACCCCATTGCCAGAAGGAGTTTCAATAGAATAATGAAATGGACTATAGCTGCAAGCAAGTCCCAACATGAGAATATGGAGAAGACAAATAGCAATGACAAACGATAATAATAAACTGCTAATAAATAACAATAGCTACAACTGTGATAACTGTTATTTGCTCTCTGTACACTTATAAGTAATAACTGATGTTATTGTTAGTTTATTACCAATATTTTCTCTCTGTACACTTATAAGTAATATTGTCGATCAAACTAATGGAGATAAGCTAATAAGTTCTTCAAATGTCAAGCTTTTACAAGAAAAGCAACAAATTCACTCTATAAATTTTCGAATAGTTCGTTGGATTTTACTTGTTGACAACAGGGTGACATCATCTTATCGAGGATGGTCCATGTTCTACTAGGACAAAGAACCAGATATGTGTACATTAAGATACAACAAGCATTTGGCAAGAATGCCACATTTATACATCAAACATCTTTAGAAGTCCCCTCCCTTTCTAAGTTACAAACAGAAAAAAATCTTAGGAACAGGTTCACTTCCAAAAGTAATTATCACATACTATCGATGATTGGGCTCTCAAGTGCTGATGCAGCCATTTCCATATGGCTAAGTAAACAAGCAAATATCTTCTGCTGTATTCCATCGATGGCCTCCAATGAACCAACTAGTTCATGTCCTGCCTCACTTTTTACTTGATCTAGCCAATCACTAGCATGCTTGAGCTGTGACAATGCGACTGCGATCTTCTCATTTGCTGCTTTAGAGCGTTCACCGATCTGCCCTGTGGCGTTCTTCTTCATGCTGGCATTGACCTGGAATTCAGAATCAATTGCGCCTTCTAGGTACCTCAAAAACCACAAGTAGAATTCTTTCGTGAGAGCTGACCTTACTTCATCGATCTCCTTGACACTGTTCCCTCTTGCCCACTCTAGCTTCTCATTACTTTCGGGCTCCTCTGAGAGCTGTGAAGGATTTAGAGCACTCCTACTGTCCATTTCTGAGCTCTTCCTGCTATTTTTCTCTATTTCTGAAGGTGGCAGTTGTTCACTTAGAGCACTCCCAATTTTAATGCTCAAATAATATATATTTCATTTGCATGGTTAGTGCTTGCTACAATGGTAGAAGTACATGTCAATAATGAACCTGATAATGAGCCGGCATGAATTGGTCACAGGACTAAACTCCCTAGTCACCTCCTTTCTCCTGGTGTCAAAATTATAGAACTTACTCAACTTAGACATCATTAAAGAACTATCCAAATCTAAATCTACAAGAGCCAATCAAGTTAGAAGTACCCCTACATTCAAAGCCATGTCCTCTGTATGAGCAGAGATGTTACCTATCATTCTGAATGACACATGCAAACTGAATACTTTGCTACTGATTTCAGGAATAAGCTTCAAGGATATCTGACTGAAATGTTGTGCTTTGGAAGATGTAGATTCTGAATATGAATAAGAAAGCATAAATTTTCCACCAAATAAGTAATGAAATACGAAGATGACAGTCCAAATAAAAAAACTAATAACAAGGATAAGCAACACTTGTTAATCAGAATCTAATGCCTGAAGAAAGCCTTGGAAAACTAACACAGAACTTGAAGAATTAAATAACTAATTGGTTAAAGCCAACAAATACATAAATTGTGGCTAGTCAATTTCAGCTTAAGTGGACGCACAAACTTATCAAGAGACACAACGAATTAAATAACACTGGTAATAAACACCGGAATTCTTTAAGGTGCAATGTATCAATCATACCTTCTTGATTCAATCCATAAATAAATCTAGACAAAGAGTTTTTGAAAAACTGAATTAATATATGATGAGAAGATTTTAGCCCAATGGATCAGCTATATTCCCTCTTTCCTTCATTTATGTTAGCTAAAAACATATCCATTTTTACAACAACAATCCAGGTTCATTTAAGTTAGCTAATAATATATCCACAGTTGAAGCAATAGCCAGGTTCATTTTTACTGTAGCAACCGAGGTTCCTTTGTCAGCATTCATTATTAAGTCCCCTATGTTTTCATTATTATGATTCTTTTTGTAGTTTGCAATTGTTTCTTATTATACCATGTTTGTCTATATTGTAGCACACATTTTTGTGGCTCGTTGGATGGTCTCTTCTACATATACCAGCAGTTAGCGGGAAAGGAGGCTATAAGGTCTCTTCTGATGATTCAATGCATTTGGTTGACGCATTGAGGAGATCTTTTTGAGTAATTCATGCCATTTCTCCCTACCTTTATTGGACACAATTGTTTATCCCATCCTTCTTGTTCCTGAATTTTGGTTAAGTATTCAGGGAGGCAGTGTTGTCCAAAAATTTACCCTGTTTCTAAAATAAAAATATACACCTTTGTGGATTCACTTGCTGGTAAAAATCTTTCAAGACATATTTACTCGATGGCTAGAGTTGATTCCATGACAGGGGCAAAGGATATTGTTAGGAAAGAAGTTCCCAAATTACCAGAAAATTTTGATTTAATGAATATGTTGGTATACTAACTAAATTATATTTCCCTTCTAATAAATTTGTTTGATCAACTGTTATATTTTGCTATATGGCTCCTAAAAAGTCAACTAAATTATATTTCCCTTCTAATAAATTTGTTTGATCAACCTGTAACTTTTTTTTTAACATGCAGCTCCACTTCATTTATCGAGGCTAGTAGCCTTTTCATATGAGAAATGAATGTACCCATGTGATTATATATGAAGTCTATTATTATGACTATGAGCAAATTATTGACAATAATATAGATAGTAGTATATGAAGTCTAATATTATGACTATGAGAAAATTATTGACAATAATATAGATAGTAGTAGAATAGGGTATACTTGCTTAATTATCTATTAGAGATGTTTTTGTTTGTTAAGAATAGTATGAATCTCTATTTGTCATACGCGAAGAAGACCCAAGGTACATGGAGATAACTCCAAAACAACAAAGAGAAAAGAATACAAGAACAAACTCTCGATAAAATCGGAATGATCGACCAGCTAGCCGTAGCTTCATCCAAGAGATCAACAGTCAAGCTGGCTTTGTCCTGTTTCAAGCTTATTTGGTCTAAGTGCTTCATCGTGTAACTTTCAAGCTGGCTCCTTCTTTACTTGTTTATGTTCTAGTAATAATAGAGAAAGAGGTTGGAGGGAGTCGATGACTCCAATCTAACATTTACAATAAACTAACGACGCAACAATTAACCTCAGTTTTACTGTTGTGAATTGCAGGAACAATGGAGATGATGATGTCACCTTAAAGATACACGACTGCGGGATCTGCCACTCTGACCTTCACAGCATGAAGAACGAATGGGGAAATACTATCTACCCGTTGGTCCCTGGGTATGTATCTATTATAGAAGAACCTATTAAACCCAAAGGCCATTGGTAGTGTAAATATGCCATAAATTTCATCTTTTTAGTTTTTAGAGAGAAAAAAAAGACACTAGCACTGTGTTTGGGAACATTTGTGGGGAGGGAGAGAAAAATTTGAGGGGAAGGAAAATGGAGGAGAGTAAAGTTAATTTTTCCTTCCTTTGTTTGGATGGACAAAAAGTAGGGGAAGGAAAAGTTTGAAAACAATTTTTTATTTGTTTGTGGATATAGGTATAATTACTATTTCCTCATTGGTATTCTCAAATGATGATTTAATATTAACTTTTTGAGGGGTGGTGGGGTAAATTCACTCAAATTTCTCTCATCTCTCTCCATTTTTCTCCCACATTTGGGAGAAATTTTTTTTGGTGGGACCCACCTACTTTTTCCTCTCAAAATTTCCTCCCCCATGTTCTCTCCCCCTTTTCAAACACCATCATTTAAAATTATCCTCTCACTTTCCCCTCAACTTTTTCCTTCCTCTCATTTTCCACCCTTCCCAAACAGTACCTAGATGTCAATATTTAAGGTACCAAAGGCCTCAACCACTTCGTTGCCAAATTTTGGTAAAGAGCCTATCTTAATTATGTTCTAGATTCCAAAACTTAGATTTTATTGGTTTTTTACAACAAAAAAAATATCAATTATCTTAGGGGATGTCCAGGAAAATAAAATTCTTGTATCTATTACCTCTTGTTTGTGGTGGCAAAATTCAACCCATCATCACATTTTATGACAACCAGCTATAAACTTACATATATCACTTGTATGTTTGCTCCCCAGGCATAAAATTGTAGGAATTGTTACTGAAGTTGGGCAGAATGTAACCAAATTCAAAGTTGGAGACAAGGCTGGAGTTGGCTGCTTGGTTGGCTCTTGTCGCTCTTGTGGAAGCTGCGAGCAGAACCTTGAGAACTACTGTCCCAAGTTGATTTTCGCCTACGGATCCTTGAATACCGATGGCACAAAGACTTATGGAGGCTATTCTGATATGATAGTTGTCAACGAGCATTACGTGGTGAAGTACCCTGAGAACTTGCCAATGGACAAAGGTGCACCGTTGCTCTGTGCTGGGATCACCGTGTACAGTCCCATGAAGCAGTTTGGACTTGATGAACCCGGGAAGCACCTTGGTGTTGTTGGTCTTGGCGGACTTGGGCATGTAGCATTTAAGTTCGGCAAAGCTTTTGGGATGAGGGTGACAGTGATCAGCTCTTCTCCAAAGAAGGAAAAGGAGGCCATTGAAAAGTTAGGGGTTGATGCATTTCTTGTCAGCAGTAACCCTGAACAAATGCAGGTAAGCATGTTGTTGACCTATGGAACTCTTATTACATTCATAAAGAAAATAATTTGGATGATTGCAAAGTTGCATCGTTTGTATAGTTCAGCAAAATTAGTCATAAGCTTGTCAAGAATTGATAAAAGTTTTAGAATACACTATGGATGCACATATTTACTTGAAAAGAGCAGTGAAGAGGGGTGTGCTCTGCTAAGAAATATACATAGACACAATTTTCAGACACCATTTGGTTGTAGTCATTGTTTTCGGCATGAAACCATACAAGAGGCATGCTTTGCTTTCTTTTTATTTTTGGATATAGAATGCTTTATTTCCTGGTTGATTGGTTTGATGAAATACCGGTGACTTGAAAAAGCTAGATAAACTATAATTTGTCTTCATTTTCAGAAACCTCTGTTCTGAAAGTGAGAGTTCCGACTTCTCAACTATTTAAATCTAGCCCCATTGTCAGGACTAGTTTTCCATTAATCACTCCAGGACACAGTGGAATAGTATTTTTCATAGAGTGAACCTACCTGTGAATTCTTGATTATGCAATAAGTCAATTAATCAACCACTTGTAGAAGGATACTCATGTGAGTCAGTTAAAAACATCAATTTTAAGTAATTATTAATACTTAAGCCACTGTTTGTCAAGAAAATTTGAAATTTAATATGTTACTGAGGCTGGCTGCCATTGTATTAAGTCATATATATCTTGTGATTTTAGGCTGCAATGGGCACCATGGACGGTATCATCAACACTGTGTCTGCAGATCATGCCCTTGCTCCTTTGATTTTCCTGCTGAAAACCCATGGAAAGATGATTATGGTGGGAGCACCTGAGAAGCCACTGGCTCTGCCAGTCTTTCCTCTGATCATGGGTAACTAATTATCCGGATTTGGACACGAAGATTTGATTCAATTCCTTCGACTACATGTCTGATGCTTCAATTTCTCGTCCGTTTCTTGTGATATATATTAGGTGGTAGGATATTGGCGGGCAGCTGCATCGGAGGGATGAAAGATACTCAGGAGATGATAGACTTCGCTGGCAAGCACAACATAACTGCAGAGATCGAGTGTCAAAGTCTCAAATTATTTTCACAGCTCCCAGATATTATTCTTTGGTGTGGTAGGCAACTTGTATTAAACTTACAATGTTTATGTAAGACATTTGGCTACTTTGTGTGTATGTAGCTTTAACATTATATATTCTCTATGCACTTGTACTATGGAAGTTCATTTACTTTCATTTTATATTTTTGTGAGTTCTACATTTATAAATTCTCAAGATGATTACAAGATTGTGTCAATTGTTATTTTTTTTAATAAAATTTCTTGGAGCGCTACAGGGTTTGTAAGTCATAGTACTTATGCTAGCTATATATTATTTCAAGCTACATGTGTGCAATTTCAAATGATATATATATATATATATATATATATATATATATATATATATATATTGAAAACTGGAACACCTTTTAGGTGTTCCAAAATTTGGCTCAAAAAGTATTCTGGGATGCTTTTCTTAGGAACGTGTTTCTAATGTTCCAACATTGGAACTCTTTTTAGTCGTTCCAATAAGTGGAGAAAAAGTAATTTGGAATGTTTTGTTGGAACTCTTTTTTGGAACGCTTTATCGGTGTTCCAATATTGGAACACCATAAAAGCGTTCCAAATAATATTTTGTTGGAACTCTTTTTTGGAACGCTCTATCGGTGTTCCAATATTGGAACACCATAAAAGCGTTCCAAATAATGTTTATTGGAACACCTTTATTCCGTTCCAACAAATCTGGCAGCCTATAAATAGGCACGGAATATAGGTGTGCCTAAAATTATTTGGAATAGAATTTTAGTGTTCCAAAAGGATCTTTTTGGTGTAGTGAGCGGAGCAGGGAGATGGATTCTGCGGAGCGTTGTTGGCGGGGCCGGTGTTGCCACATCCACTTATTGCAGAGTTCTTGGATGTCTTTCCCGAGGAGCTGCCCGGGATGCCGCCAGATCGTGATGTTGAGTTTTCTATAGACCTAGTGCCGGACGCTGAGCCTATCTCCCAGCACGTCTATAGAATCAACAACAGTGAGTTAGCGGCCGGTCGACGAGCTGGAGGACAAGGGCTTTATTCGATCTAGTTCTTCACCTTGGGGCATGCCAGTTCTTTTCGTCCCCAAGAAGGATGGTACGGTACGTCTGTGCATTGATTACAGGGCACTCAACAACCTTACCATCAAGAACAACTATCCTTTGCCAAGGATTGATGACTTGTTCGACCAGTTGAGCGGGACGAGGGTGTTCTCGAAGATCGACTTACGTACCGGGTACCATCAGCTGAAGGTGAAGCGAAATGACATTCCGAAGACTGCCTTTCGAAATCGCTATGGCCAGTATGAGTATACCGTCATGCCGTTTGGGTTGACCAACGCCCCGGCGGTATTCATGAACTTGATGAACAAGGTATTTCATCAGTACCTTGACAAGTTCGTGGTGGTCTTCATTGATGACATTCTCATCTATTCGAAGACACCAGAGGAGCACGAGGAGCACCTGAGGATTGTGTTGGACACTCTCAGGAGGGAGCAGT